>VUYV01000071.1:722454-776189 GCA_008711295.1 Anarhynchus alexandrinus | reverse complement strand
TTTAAAAGTGGGCTTATCTGGGTCTCAAAAACTGGGCAGTATTGGCACGAATACTTGGGAAAGTGGATTTGGAAGGGAGGCTAAATTTTGCTCTTAGGTACATCCCATGAAGCCTTCTTCACACTCAAAGGGGGATCTAAAATGTCTATCTGTGAAGTTGACCTTTTCTATTAAATGTGCTGTCAAATTCAGTGATGTCATTAGTGCAACTTAACAGGGCATTTAGAAAAGCAAAATGTTGCTAATAGTTGCCCATGTTTTACAGCATTTATGACAATGGGACATTCTTTGATGAATATAACCTGCTAGAGAGGGATGGAATCCACCTGTCTAGAAGATGCAAGGGAACCTTTGGCAGCAGGCTGGCCAACTTGGTGAGGCGGGCTTTAAACTGAAGCACTTGGGGGGTGGGGTCCAAGGTGGCAATGCTCACCCCAACTTATCCAACTGGGGAATAAGCCAGGCCAACCAGAGCAGTGACAAATGTTCCTTAGCTGACTCCCAAGATGAGATCCAGAAGGCCAACCACCTCAAGGGTGTGTATGGCTGTGGTGGGTCCTCTTGCTTCCCTCCAGGGAAACCTGCATGCTCGATTACCTCTCTGAAATGCCTGTACACCAACGCATACAGCATGGGGAATAAACAGGAAGAACCAGAGATCTGTGCGCGGGCGCAGGGCCATGATCTCATCGCAACTACACAGACACGGTGGGACAGCTCGCATGACTGGAATGCTGTCATGGATGGCTATGTACCCTTTGGGAAAGACAGGCAAGCGGAGTGAGGTGGTGAAGTTGCTCTCTATGCAAGAGAGCAACTGGAATGTATCGAGCTCTGCCTGGGGGAGGGTGAAGAACGCATTGAGAGCTTAAAGGTAAGAATTAAGGGGGAGGCTAATATGGGAGACACTGTTGTGGGTGTTTACTACAGACCACCAGATCAGGAAGAGGAAGTCGATGAGGCCTTCTACAGACAGCTGGAAACAGCCTCACCATCACAGGCCCTGCTTCTCACGGGGGACTTCAACCACCCTGACATTTGCTGGAAAGGCAACACAGCCAGGCACACACAGTCCAGGAGGTTTCTGCAGAGCATTCATGATAACTTTTTGACACAGGTGGTGGAGGAACCAACAAGGAGAGGCGCGCCACTGGACCTTGTGCTGACAAACAAGGAAGGACTAGTTGGGGATGTGAAGGTTGGGGTAGCCTTGGCTGCAGTGGCCATGAAATAGTGGACTACAGGGTCCTGCATGGAAGAAGCAGGGCAAAAAGTAGAATTACAACCCTGGACTTCAGGAGAGCTAACTTAGGCTTCCTCAAAGACCTACTTGGAGGCATCCCATGGGCTAAGGCTCTAGAAGGAAGGGGGGTGCAAGAGAGCTGGTTAGTATTCAAGAACCACTTCCTCCAAGCTCAAGATCAGTGCATCCCTGGGAGCAAGAAATCAAGCAAAGGAGGCAGGAAACCTGCATGGATGAGCCAGGAGCTTCTGGAAAAACTCAGATGGAAGAAAGAAGTCTACAGAATGTGGAAAAAGGGACTAGCCACTTGGGAGGAGTATAGGAATGTTGTTGGAGTATGCAGGGATGCAACAAGGAAGGCTAAAGCCCACCTGGAATTCAAGGACAGTAAGAAGGGCTTCTTCAAGTACATCAGTAGTAAAAGGAAAATGTGGGCCCACTGCTGAATGAGATGGGTGTGTGGTGACAGGGGATACAGAGAAGGTGGAGTTACTGAATGTCTTCTTTGCTTCAGTCTTTACTGCTAAGGCCAGCTCTCAGGAATCCCAGACCCTGGAGGTAAGAGAGAGGGGAGCCTGGAGAATGGAAGACTCTCCCTTGATCAAGGAGGATCAGATTAGAGATCATTTCGGCAAACTTGACACCCACAAATCCATGGGCCCTGACAGGATGCACCCAACAAGTGCTGAGGGAGCTGGGAGATGTTATTGCAAAGCGGCTCTCCACCATCTTTGAAAGGTCATGGAGAACAGGAGAGGTGCCTGAGGACTGGAGAAAGCTAATGACATGTCAGTCTTCAAAAAGGGCAAGAGGCCTGGGGAAACTACAGGCCAGTCAGCCTCACCTCCATCCCTGGAAAGGTGATGGAACAGCTCATTCTGGATGTCATCTCTAAGCATGTAGAAGAAAAGAAGGCTATGAGGAGTGGTCAACATAGAACACGTCTGAAAATACATAGATCACATCTGAAAATTGACACTGCTTTTACACATCAGTATGCCCTGATCCAAACAAAAGCTTGCTTGCCCATTCCCAGGGGCAGCAAATGAACAAACTGAAAGCCCTCTGAAAAGGAAAAGCTCTAGACGGTACTGGCAAGGGAAGGAACAATCAGTGAAAGAGCTATTGTCTGGGACCTTAATGACAGGCAAGAGAAGTAAGATACAGTAAATATATGAGCAATGCTGTTAGATGTTTAGTTTTTCAAAAACAGGATTATTATCTTAAACAGATGAGATTGTTTTTCCAACAGCTCTTTAAATGTTTTCAAAGATGCTTTATGAAACATGAAAGTTTCAGTATAAATCAGGCAGAATGCCAGATCTAAGTGGTTTCCTGCAAACAAGCCTAAGCAAAAAAAAAAAAAAAATTATACTACTGACGCACAAACATGCTTCTACATCACCTGCCATTATTGCTTAACCTTCACTTTTTAAAGAAATATAGGGACACTCATACATAGCATGGGTGAGCTTCAGCTAAGCCACATGGCAGCTTTTAGCTCATTACAAATGTGAGGTAAGAGAAAGCTTATACAGTTAACTTCCTTCATTTTTGTTTGGAACACATGCAGGATACTTTACCTGAGTAACTCAATACTTCCAGCCGTTACTTAAAATGCATGTCACAAGGAAAGGATACTAAGTTTTAGCTAATTAGTCAATTAGCCTAAACTGGACTTGATTTCCTCTGTTGTTTTGGGGGTTTTTTTTGTTTGTTTTTTTTTTTTTTACCACTAGGTCTGGGAAAAGCATCTCAGCTCCAGCAAGAGTTAGCATTTGGCCCATGCGACAGAGTCAGAATACTGACAGGAAAACCCTGAGCTAGTTTTGTGTTTATATAGTGCTATTTGGGTGAGAAAGTTAAACTGCTAAGCACTTACTTAAACCAAGCAAATCTACTGGTAGAAAGTATGTAATAGTGGCCAGGGCTAGAACTGGTTGAAGCTGTTATCATAAAAAAGTTTCCTCTATGTACTTTTTCCCTGTTTTGTAAAGCATTTTCTCACTTTGTTGCAGTGATAGGTATGGAGAGGAGGAAAGATAAAAGAGGTTTTGAACCATGGATTTTGAACATAATTTTGGCAAACATTGGGTGAAAACAAAAAAACCAAAAACCCACAAGCAACTATATATGTATAAAATGAGATTTTGCAAAATATGAATTTGTGAGTTTCCCTCTCAGTAGCAACATCCAGAGCTTGCGCATTTGTAAAGGTTCCTTGGTACCTGCAGCTAGAAAAGATTCCTAGCTTATACCTGCACTGAACCTCTTATCACAGCAGGACTCTCACAGCCTCACTGCCTGAGCAAGTGTGAACACTGGGAAGTGTTGTGATACAAGAGGCTTAACCCCATGTTGAACCCATAGAAGGGCAGTAACACTCATGGGAGTACAAGAATTACAAAAGTGGTTTTGGAAAAGAGCCAAGGTCTAAGTTGAGCATAAGCTGAGGTTTATGTATTTTGCTAGTTTGAACTGCTACTAAAAAACAAGCCAAAGGATAGTGGTCAAGCTGAGAAGCTAACTCAGAGTATGGATGTTCTTGTGAGGAAAAACAATTTTCTGCAGCACTCTCAAGTCCTGACTCTCACCCCAATATTCATTACCAGATCAAAGTAAGCCAGTCACTTTGTCTAGCAGCCTCCATCATGTTATCCTCAGGTATGACTGAGATTAGCTCATTCATGGATGAGTTAAAAACTCCAGCAGATGGAACACACAGAGCTATCTGTTTCCAAGTGGCATGCCCCATGTTTCCAAGTGGCACCCCCCAAGAAATATAAATCACCTGGAACCAGGAGAAATTATTTTTCATTTTTGAGGGGTTTGGTCATTCAGTACTTCTGTAAGTGTAGTTTTATATTAGTGAGGAATTCCATAGCTGCAGTTAGACAAATGAAGAAAGGATTTTCTCCTTTATGCTTTTTAGTAATGTGCATCTGTGAGAATTCAGTCCTTCAAAAATAAATGTGTGTAAAAACTTTGAAAGTCAATGTTATGCAAGCAGGAATAGATGTACAAGAAACCACATAGAGCACTAGAAAACTTGAAGTGTCATGGTTAATTCAGGCAGGAAAATAAATGTGGCAGAAGCCCTAGAAGAGAAAATAAGGCTAGTACTGAACTCTCAGGCTCCAAAGGTGCTCAAATCCCTGTTGTGTAACCAAATCTATGTAGGTACGTTTTTCTTCCTGCAGAGGTCTCCGAAATCAGTGGGGTTTTAGGCAAGCTCAAAGGTCAGCCAAACAAGAAATGGAGGCTCTGAGCAGTAAACTCTTTGGACTATTCTAATGAGTCACAAAACTCATCAACAATACTGAGTCATGAAGTTCGCAGCAGGATGGGTCAGTTAGACTAGCGTATCTAATTTCAGCAGAGATTTAGTGACAGGGGAGCTAGCTAATGTGTCTGTCTCATTTAATAAGTATTTTCACCCCTATCTCTCTTCACACTTTATTGTGGCTACAGCTAAGCTATTTAATGTCTAGAACGTAAGCATATTCGGTACGCATGTTTACATATGGATACAAATGCAGATGCAACCGTTTCCTGCTGAGTGACAAGAAAAGAAGAATTATGAAAGCTACTCATCTGATAGGTCTTTCTGTAAGGCCATGTCTTCCCAGTTTCTTTTCTGCCTCTATCAGGGACAGGAGGAATATTTGAGGTCCAAAATAGCTCTCTCCCTGCACTCTTTTTAAATGCTTCAATTGATTCTCATTAATCTCTGCCGCCAGTTTAGGAGCTGAGTAAGCTTCTTCTTTCATCTTAAAATTAAATTTGCTTGATAGATTATTATTATTATTATTAGGTAGGGAAAACCCACCTGTCATTTGATGTGTTGGCTTCTGTTCCTTCGGACGTCATTCGTGGATCATTTGCTGCCCTGATCATTGTCATTGCTTTAAGTAATATTTTAAATCATTACAGAAAAATCATCATCTGCTGATTTCCAAATTATTTTTCATTTATAAAATTCTCTTAACATCCTGACTTTTGAAACATAAATCTAGAGCTATTTGGAGTGCTTTAAATAAAATACTTAGTGAAATATAAAATCAATAGATAGCATAAAATACCAACATAACTGACTGCAAAAAACCATGTGTAAATTATATGGGAGCCAAACAAGTGCAGAGTGGTAACCTGGCACCAGCTCAAATTTTCAAAATGAAGTTGGAGGGAATGGCAATCTACAGGCACTGCTCCAATTTGATCTTGCACATTGAAGCGTACACCTCAGTAACCTGGCATAGTCTGAGGACTTCCCCTTTCAGCTTTCAAAATCTATTTCAATGAAACTTATCTTTTTAAAACAAGAAGAAAAAAATCTGAAGACACTCTCTCTTCTGCACCTCAGGTAATAAAATAGAGGTGTATAAAAAAACAGAGCAGAGGGGCAAATAAGAAGGGAGGTTGTTCCTCCTACAATGGCTGCATTATACAGGGGAACCAAATGCCAAAGTACATCTAATTCTATCAGCTCTCACTCTGCATGAACACTGCTTTGAAGCCATGAAAAAAAAAAATCAGCAGAGCAGTGGCACCATTTACTCTCAGCACATCATTGATAATACCTGAATGCGACTGCAATGCCTTCTCCTGATCAGGTTTTACTGAAACATGACAAAACCTCAGTAAAACAGCGCCGCTCTGACAGTTTTGAGATTTTTGCATGTGGAGATGTTATCACAGATCCATGCTTAAGCAGTATGTGACTTTAAGCACAGGGCAAAGGGAAGCAAAGCCTAAATCTGTGGGTGACATGGAAAGACTCGCACTAAAGGCAAAAGACTTAAAAAGTGTTCATTGTTGGGTTAGAAGACAGCTCGCGCTTTTGTTATCAATTTACAGATAGTTTTATATATCCATTCATAGACTGCCTGCTGTGCCTCTTATTGAAAAGACAGACAAGGCTTGTCAAAAAAGTCTTGTACCTATTTTATCTGACTGAAAATTTTGCTTTGTTCCACAGCACTATGTGTTCAGTGATCACCAAATGAATATTTACTCTGTGAAATTTATTGCAGTCTGAAACCTCAGTCATGAACAGACCAACGGATGTGCATCTCTGTTGACATTTTTAACAGGTAGTGCTTCTCTTGTTTTAAAATGAAATTACTCACATGCTTAAGGCTAAGTGCATGTGTATATGTTTGCATAGTCTGGACCAGGCCTGATATCTAAATGAGGATCTACTGATAAACAACAGAATCTGTGTCCTCTAAACGGCAGCTATTCACCAACTCCTTAGCTAAGTCTCACATTGTCCTATTTTACCAGTATTATCAAAATGTTTATCTTTAGTGCTACGTTTGCTGGCTCCTTTCTCCCTCTTCTGAAATCTATAATATGATTAAAGCAAAGCAAGGTTTGTAAGGAGAGGTAATATCTTTTATTAGAGCAACTGATACATATCTCCTTAGACCATCAGGGCTACAACAACACAACCACTATAATTTAATTAGTCATTTTAACAGAATTGGAATAATGGCAGTGACCTCAGCCAAAGCATTTCGTCTATACTTTTTTCCTACAGAGATCTGGCAATGCCCCATAATCCTGCACTAACATGTCTGTCTTTATTCAATTCCATGTCTCTTGAATAATAAGTACATCAAAAAAAACCCTTGCTTTTTTCTTTGCATGATAAAGTGGGTACTACCATAAAGCAAACAAATTTTAATCTGCTGTGTAACTGGCAGAAGGTTTGCAACAGACCAAATGATACTGCAGAGATTAGCTGCCAGTTGGTTGGGTGGTTTTTTGGGGTGGGTGGGTTGGGGGTTTTTTTAAACGTGTTTTCACACTGGTTTTCAGTATTCAGACACACGTCCCTTCCATGACTTCCAAAGCATTTTGCCCTAGAACTGCAGCCTGTCACACCTGAAGGTGGTCAGATTCTGCAACAACCTAAGAAGTCTCGCTGCACTTGCCTGGGATTGTGCTGAAAGAAGCTGCATTTGCTAATATGTATACATAGCTGTGTAATCAGGAGGTAAAACTTGAAACACCACCTAATATATACGAAGCCAGCAGTTGACGAAGGGCAGTTCCTGCACTCTCGGATATGATTTAATGAATCTTGCAGGGGCTTTGACAGAAATGTAATTTGCCAAACCCAGCACATTTTTCACTGCCAATTAATTAAACAGCCTTACTGAGAAGAAGTGTCCAGTAAATTAAAGAGCTGCAAGCCTAGAACTTCACATTATCTAATTGTACCACAAACTCAGCTACTGAAATAGATTTGCCTGGTTATCAAAAAGGCTATGTGAAAAGCAGCTTTTGAAAATGTTTTTCCCCAAACTATTTCTTAAGGTTGACTTGTATTTCTGTCTCATTGTAGCTCTTCATTCTGCTGTGACCTACACAGTTACCCAATGACAACAGTAAGACACAGTTCCCAACTCCAGCTATCAATGACACCAAGTTTCAGTGTGCTCTGCACTGCATGTCAAAAGTTGCCTGAATTAGTCTCTAAAAGGTTATTGTCCTCTCTCAACATTCAGAAAAACAGAAATCTCTTTATCCATTCCTGCTTACTGTTCATAACTTCACAAAAGTGATTTCAGAGCCTGGCTAAAAACGGCCATGGAAGATGAGCCAAAACAGTGTTCTCAGATGGAAAAAAGTGCCATTATGCAAACCAGAAGAGTTGACTCCTTAGCCAAAGGGTTGTAAAAGGAACGCATCACTTGAACTCCTTCCATCTAAATCGCCTCACGTGCTCTTAGCACACGAGGCAGTGTTCTGTGGTTTCAAGCATGCAGAAAGAAAGTTTCCAGTCTCTTCCCACCCATGAAGCTTCACCGGTACTATTTTGGGAAACAAACAAGAATGCTATTCCACTTC
The DNA here is from genome assembly GCA_008711295.1 of Anarhynchus alexandrinus. Classification (NCBI taxonomy): domain Eukaryota; kingdom Metazoa; phylum Chordata; class Aves; order Charadriiformes; family Charadriidae; genus Anarhynchus; species Anarhynchus alexandrinus. The sequence continues at coordinate 768,088 of VUYV01000071.1, read as the reverse complement.
ATAAAACACTAATGAGAATGTGTGTGTCAACATGACCCGTGAAAAACTTGGAAAGGATTACAACTTTGGGTGTTACCTGGTTTTGTGGGAAAGTGGCAAGAGAAGGGCCACTAAACAACTTATCCCCATCTAATGACTTCTAAAAGTCCTTTATTTTGCTGTTAATATCCAGCCTTGCCCTATTCTCACTCAGGAGACAGAATAACATGAAATTTGACTTTCTATGAATGAAAACTAAATTTTGTAAACTTTGGTTTTCTTGAAAATATTTTTCTTAAGAAAATAAATGTTTATCTTACAAACTCTTGGATTCAATCCATTTTAGAATAAAATATCTGTGTTGTTTTTATCATCTTACAGACTGATCTAATCCCTTGGTCTGAAACTAACTGGGTTCAACACCACTGAAATAGGTGATAGGAATTTTTCATAGACTAACCAGAAAAAAAGAAATTTTAACACAAAGCTCTTCTCTGAGGAGTGAGAGAGGCTACCAGTCTGAGGCAGACCTCTGCACTTCCCAAGATCTCATTTCTGGAAGTCCTGTGAATGAGCTGCTAGTTGCCATAATAAAAATCAACTTTTCACTGCTTCTCAGAAAGCTGCACACTACTCTGCACTTCTTAAAAGAAGCAAATCACCTGCAGACCTGCTTTTAAATGTAGCCATCTATAGGTCTCACACACCTTTTCTAGGAGACCATTTGCTAATGTTTTGCTTCCCCTGGTATTTTGCATTTGGAATATTCAAATATTAAGACATCTATATAGTTCATTTAGATCAGGCAAATTTCCAATCTCTTGTATGGTATGAAGTTATTTCAGTCATATACCAGGTACTACAACAATAAAAACATTCATGATTGTGGAGCATTCACATGCTGTGACAATGAAATCCATGGGCCACCAGCTAACTTTTGTGTTCAGATTTTAGAAGTGGTGATTGTACCCCTCTTACCAGGTCATCCAAGCCCTCATAATCAAAGCCCTCTCCATAATTCTCACTTCTGTCTCACCCTACAGCTACATGAACCTCAATGGTTTTAGCAGCCGAGATTTAAGCAGCACAGGTACTTCCATCTGAAACAAAGTTACTCCCTCGTCTTGACCGAGGTTAATGTTTGAAACTGAAAGTTCAAGGTGTTGGAGCTGAATGAAGTAATCAACTCACCTTGACTCAAAAGCTATGAATAAATTGTAGATGCAGGTTCTGTAATAAAGAGTTTACTTAATTCCCACCAAACGCTTGTTTCTCATATGTATCATTGACAGACTATATCCCTGTCATGCAGAAATTATTATTGTGTGTAAGATCATGGTTGTTCTTAAAAACCAGGCTTGGTTCACAGTGAACAATAGATTTTAGGTCACTGATGTTTAAGAAGTCTTCATGAAATTCATACAGTTTCCCAACCACAAAATTTATATGGTTTGTACTTGCTTCCCCCTCCTTCAGATTCTTTTTCTGGAGGTAAGTAATTTCAGATAATGTGCTTTAAATTGAGGATTCAAAGCAATTTATAATCTATACCTATGCAATTCTGCTTAAAGCACAGTGATAGAAGCTGTGTGATTTGTTAAAAAGAAGATTTTATTAATGAAAGTAAGAACTGTTGTCACCAGTAGTTTAAATAGTGTAAGTAAACATACACTGCACAGGGTTAATATTTAGGCAGCTGCTTGAATGACTATTTGTATAAATCATTATGTTGTCGTGGCAGTTGAGCCTTGATCTAGGTCCTAGCTGAGTTGCAGCTTTTTAATGTAATAATGTTTCATACGCACAGTAAAAACTGCAGTACATTGCACTATCCGTTTGCTATTTATTTCTGAACTAACTCTGCAGTTCTTTTATTGCATCAGGAAGTTTGCCTCTGTGAAAGTCACAAAACTGAGCTTCAGCGTAGGGCAAAAATTGGAAAGCCATGCCTTCTAGCACCAGTCAACAGCAAGCATTGTACGGACAGACATGAAGCAGAGAAACTGCCACAGTCTTTAGGCTTTAATGAGGCTGCATGTCAGCATGTACACAAGGGACGCTGTTCAGAGAGCGCTGCAAAACAAGGACCTAATGCAGCTTCAGGAAGGGATAGGGTTGAAGAACTGCTTGAGGCAAACAATGTGCTAAAGATATACGATTGTATTCAAATGCAGACCTCTTTTCCAGGCAAGGTTACTTCATGTTGAAGACAACAGCTGTTAGATTTTATGTGTGTCTTGACAATGAAAATGGTATTTGAAGTACCTAATTCCTAACGTAATTTGCAGGATGTACCTTATCAGACAATAAAGATGACAATTATTTTTTTTTTTTTTAACTGAAGTTTCATGAAATGCACATGTTAATCTATCTCAACTCTGTGCCTTCAACGGTCCTTCCTACATGGGAACACTTGAGGTGAATTAAGTTTTCAAAGCACATGTATGAAGGTTCAGATATTCTTTCCTCTAGAAGTGTCACCAATCTTCCACCACATCACTGAATTTGTGTCCTACACCTCAGGGCTAGATATATGACCAGGTCTGCGTGTGCAGCTGTAACACTGTTCTTCAGTTTCCAGTGATGCTTATCTCCCCCAGCCTCCTTTCAGTTTCTCTGGTTTTAGCAATTTTAGCTATTTTCTGTATTATCTACTACCTGTATTTTATGTTCTCTCTGCAGAAACTCTGGGATGCCTAGACCAAGAATAACCATCCTTTCTAATGCAGTGAGCTTTATCCTAAAAACTTTGCTTGATCAAGAGCCACAAGACACAGCTGACAAAGCTCTCTTGGGTATCAGGACAGGCAGCTACAGGAATAATGCAAAGGAGGAAAATTCTGATTGCTTTTCCAGGGTCTCTCCACTTCTCTCTGAAGTGGGACCAAAGAATGATCTCAAACCTGCTGTGGTTTGTGAAGTTAAAGTGTACCAAACAGCCGGAGATCCATAAGCAGCTTGAAGCACCAAAATTACCACTTGTGGAGGACAGGTTACATAGAAAAACATTTATTTACACACAGTCCTCAGTCACAAAATGAGGTTATTTCTTTACTATCTTTCCACTTCATTGCCTGACTAATTGGTTACTGTTGAGTTCCTGAAGCTCTGCCCTTCCATGTACAACAAAGTAACAGTACCTTTTCAAAAGTCAGTAAAGTACTTGCAAGTAAAATTATAGCTATTCTAAACTGACGTTTCAACCCACTAATTTTGCATTATTGAGCATACAGCCAACTAGATTCACCTAAAAGAGTAAACGCTAGTCATTGCAACAACTACTTGGTCATTGTAATTATAGCAATGATCAGCTTGTTTATCAAGATGATGAAAAGGTAATAATGGCTTTTTCAAGTGTGCTGGTAACAGAGTAGTGCAGACGTATATTTAAAGATGTGTGACTGGGAAGAACAAGAATTATTTTTTTAAGAAATCAAGGAAAATACTTTTGCTTAAAATTGGCAATTTTCTACATCTTCAGAAATAAGCACTTAATTATTACTTTACTTCATTGGTAAATTAGGACAGTATTTTCATATTGCAATGCAAAAAATTTACTCAAGACAAATGGTTTAAACCCACTATAGCATCATTCACATTAAATTTGCACTATTATAGTGAAAGCCTAATATTCAGGTATCTTAAAACCCAAGAAAATTGTTAAAATAGTCTCTCCTTGGATTGCCTCCTGTGAACTACTGACTTCCTTGCTTGCTTTCTAAATAACCACCTACATTAACCTTCTTGTGTTGCTACTGAATTGGCAAGATCAAAGAGCATTGGATAAATAAACAATATTCCTAATATCTTTAGTAATTAAGCACTACAATTACTGCAGGAAGTATGCCATCCCCTTTTAGTTCACCTCCCAGACAAATGTTCCATTAGAAATGATAGCTCTTGCTGCTTTCAAGTGGTCTTTTAAACACTTCAATGGTTGTGAAATCTAATTGAAAAATAGAGGGAGTGGGGTTTGTTTGGGTTTTGTGTTTTTTTAATTTTATTTTTTTTAATCTCAAATTACCTAATCTGAATTGTTTGGAGGCCAAGCTTTATTTGTTTGAATGAAGTTTCTGTCATTAAAAATCAAGTTCAAATTGCACTGATGTTTTAATGCACTAGGTGGCATAATGATATTCACATTAGAGCAAATTAAATGCTTCACCACCACCCAGGTACTTATTTGGATAATGAAGCTGCCCTTTCTGCCAGGTAAGAAGTCCTATGGTAATTTCTGTAATGATAGGAATGCTAATATTGTTAACCCTCTTTTTTGTTCTTTGCAAGAGCACTTCAGATTTTAAAAGAAAAAAAAAATCATTCTTATTTAAAGAAGACAATATAAAATACTGGAGTGCCGTTCACATTAAAATACTGGTCATCTGATCCACGCACTTTCCATTGATTCTCTATGGTCAGAATATCTTGTTGCTTCTAAATAGGTGTACAAGAAGGGTGAAAAGAGAGTACAAAGAGTAGTAAAACTTTCTTGTTTACTATCCTTCCTCAGCTCTATAAACTAGCAAACCTGGGCTGTCACCAGCTGATAGATTATTTAGAGATGACATAGCATTGTACCGGCCTGTGTTGTTTAACCTCCGCTAGCATTTGGAGGGACATTAACCTCCTTGCAGAGAAAATTTGTTTCTTTTGATATATGAAATATCCCATTCTCCCCCACCAGAATCCCAGGCACATGCTGGACCCACATAACATATGGATCCTCAGCAACACAATTTTAGGTAAAGAAGTTGACAAAGTGATAACCAAATGCTCCTGTCATAAACCTATTTGTTCATTCAGGTGAGTAGGATTAACGTCCACCCCCTCCTGTTGCAGACTTATGTTTCTCAAGATGTGATTTAAGAATTGAAGGCACAGGTGAAAAATGAACTACTGAAAGCAGTGATACGGGTTTCTGTTAAAAATCCTTTAAACCCTACTCCAACCCTGATTGTGACAAAATTTACCCTGAGCAATTTTACTTGTGACCAACATTAAAGTAGATCAAAGACATATGAGCTTGAGAGTTATCACTTTTTCTAGGACTCCTGTTTCATCAGCTTTGATATGGGCCACATTAAATGCATGTTGACGCTGCCAGGAATCGGACCAGGTGAGTTGAATCAATCTTTTCCATTTCTAACTCTATTAATTCCACTGTTATAGTGGACATAATGAAAGATCCTTTTAGACTGATTCTGGTGTCAGTCTGAACCAGCATTATGTCAAAAAAAATTTAAGTCATCTTCATTTACTGTAAGCTCAGAGACTTGCTTTTTGCTGCAGATGTTCTGTCATGGTTTGCTTGAATTCTGGGCAGTAAATTACAAGATACGTCAATGTAAAGTGGCAGTGAAATCATTTATCATTAACTTGAAGAGGCCATTATTCAGCTGTGGAAGATGACTGTTTTATGAAATACAAAGGATGAGATCATGATTTAGTGACCAGAAGTGTTCATTTTCCAAAATACAGCAGTATGTAGTGAGAGTGAAAAGGGAATGGAGCCTAAGCAGTTGATATAATTTTATCTGGACAATGTTTTGATATTTGCCATCTCAGTTAAAATTGGCTTATGAGACTCGTTGCTGATTAGCAGACAAGACACATTTTTCTATTGGCTAGCTGCTATATCTGTCCCGGTTCTTTCTATGCAATTACAACTCTCACAAGTTACTGCAGTGCCACAAGTAGGTGCCCTACCTGAGCATCAGGAAAGGATTTAAAGAGGTATAAAGCTTTCTGTGTTTAAAAGGGTTATTTGAAATATTGGAGTTTCTAAACAAGCACTTCAGAGAGTCCAGAGGTTATAATTTCCCAAGTTTTTTGACGTAGTCACTAACGTGTTTACCTGTTTTATTAAAATTATCCCCATTTAGAAAGCTTATTTGTGCAAGCAACTGAATAGGATAATGCTATTACTGGAACTAATTTTGTAAAGACTGCAGATGTGTTCAGCACAAAAAAACTGAGCATGGTGTGGAGCACAGTATCAAACACCACCAAGTTATCAATTCCTAGAAGAGATTAAAGCAGGACTTCTCTGTTTTATGACACAGTTGGTAAAGAATGCTGAAGTGCCTACCTTTTCCAGTTGGTGCATCCCTTCCTCTACACAGCAAATGGATGCCAATGTTCTCAGCGTCTGAGGATAAAGGCACCTGAAACAATCCTGGCGACAGATCTTAAAGAGAGCAACTACACCTCCTTCCTGCAGGGGAAAAGCAAAAGTCAGAAAAGCAGCACTGAATGTTTCCCTAGTATTTAATTGAGATTGTGATGGAGGCAGATTCCTTTAGTAATTTATCCAAATTAATTATCATCACAACACCAACAAAGAAGATGTTAAGCTCACACAGAGAACTCAAGTTGCTTAATGCTTATACACTAAGTGGTGAAAAAGTAATATAAGCACACCTCCCACTGAGGCTAAGTCATTGACTTTTACCAATTACAAGCACAATTTAAATTAAACTTGACATTCATGTGAAAATTACAAAGAATTATCAATAGGCAGAAATTGGAGTGACATTTAAGTGATAATTCAACCATAGGCTATTATAGTTTAAACCAGATTTTTGTTAGCATACATTTTCCATTCCTCTACATTTTTGAGCTCCATACAATATTTACTTATTGCTAAAATACAAAAGAGAAGGTCATATGCTTGAAGAGCTACTGAAAATATAGTGGAAATAGCTGTCAAGTTCTATACAGATACAATCCGTACCTGCATCCTCTAACACATAAAATTTGCATTACTACACTTTTTTCTTTAAATATGGCAATAACGGCAAAAACTTGAGTATATATACACCTATCCTTAATTGTTTCCAACAGAGCTTGTAAACATATGTTAGCAAAGTCCACATAATAAATGGAAAGATATAAATAAATACAGACAATATATGTACTTCGTGTGGTAGGATTTTTTTTGTATTGTTCTTAATTTCAAAATGTTATGCCATCAGTAGACTACAGATGCCTTATATTATGTAAGAACAGATATATAATGAAGAGGAAAGCATTTAAAATATTAATGACAGATGAAAGATCTCAGACTAAAGTAGTCAGATTACAGCAGTAAATTAAAAATAGTTGGAATCATGGACCAAGTGTAATATACACCCTTCTTTTTAAGCCTGTTTCAGTAGCCTCAATAGAAAAATATTTTTCAGGTTCACAGAAATAATCTTTTTCTCCTTAACCATTTGTGTTATTTGAAAGCTCAACAGGTTGTACTGACATAAAACCTCTGGTCTACAATTCAGTCTTCGCTCATTTTCAGAATTCTACTTTTTTGTACTAGTTCTGCTGGAATAGAGTAGAGAATAATAGAGCAAGCAAAGCTACCTGTTCCGTCTAACAAAAATATATACCAATTTATAAGAGAATTAGACAAAAATAACACCTTGATATATGTTCAAGATAGAAGTTTTAAATTATGTCTTTGTACATGTATATATAAGTTCTGTGAGATCAGTGAGAACAGCAGGATTACTGCAGTTTGCTAACAGTAAAATTTATTTCTGGAATTGTAAGAAGTGCACATTTATCTGTACAAGTTATTTTATATCTAGTACTGCTATATATAGCCTACTGCAAAAAGACATTTCTGAGCCTTTAAAATAAAAAAGAGGCAGTACACTAACAAAATAAGTTTCAGTCATATTTTGCCTTCCACAAAAGGATATTGATATTTCACCCAGGCAGTAATTAAATTATCTATGAAAAATACAGTAAAAAAGCTATTACAGTGTTGTCCCCAAACCTAAGGTAACTGGGAGTTTTTTTAATTTTATTATCAGTTTGGAAGTCCCCGCAGTTCAGTAAAACCAGAGAACATCTGATTCTCTGCCTTAGTCGTAATAAGCAGAAATCTGGGGACAACACTAGTAAAGCTCAAGTGATGTTGGCACATTTGCTTAAAGCTTTCTGTATGACAAATTGATGCCCTGCTTTTGCCTCTGATGGACAGGAAGTGATTTATCACTGCATTTGTCAGGAGGAGATCTAAACTGTTTATTTTGTGCCCTTTGTGCCATTATCAAGCTGTAAAATATTGATCACAAGTAATGAACTAGAAAGCTGTAAATGAAATACAGAATGGGTAGGAAATACTAAGCCAGATTCTATGGCTTGTCAAAAACATTGCCCTCAACAGGATCTCAGCATTCCTCAGGATTTATTCTCCTTTTTCAAGATTTCTCCCCTGTATCTTTTGCAATGATGACAAAACTATTCCATCTGACAGAGATGCACATAAATTGATCAAGTGGGTAACCAGTACCATTCAAACAAAGAAATATAACAGCACTGAGTTTGCTTGCTTTGGAGATTAACTTGCACCATTCCAAAAGCTCCCAATATGTCTAAGCATGCTTTTATTTGTCCTTTTCAGACTTTTTGGCATTTCCAGGTTTTGGCCAAGTAACACATGAAATGCTGCTCTTGTTGTAATTCAAGTTTCATCTGGGATAGGCTTCACACACACTGTGAAGCAGTATCTGAAAGAGAGGAGAACTTGCTTTACTGCTTGATGACCTGCTTCTCTCCTATATTGGATTACCAGGAATTCAATTTCGTGGAGACATCCCTGAGATGCTGTTCAGAAGGGCTAGCAGTAGATAACAAAATCACCTGAAATACAATCACAAAACCTATGCGGAGGAGGTCATAAGTATAAAAAGCTCCACTGTGCATAGAGTTGAGTGAATAAAGAGGGGAGAGAAAAGGCATCCAACCCTAAGGTGTAACATTTTGCAGTTTCACCCTGAAATGGCTCAAAGTACAGTGAATTCTCATCAAGCCTTTCCTCGTGGTGGAGGACAACATTTATAATTAGCTTGAAAGATGATCTCTAAGGAAATCTTCAAAGTAAATACTTGCTAGAAAAGGAACTGACATACAAAGAAGGTAAGGCCAAGATGTATTAGAAGCTTCTCAGATCTGCTGCACATCCCTATGGAACTCAAATAGTCAAGCATTCTCCAAAGAAGCGTGTGATAAGCAGGTATGGCTATCTTCATTATCTTCGTTTTTGCCACTCTATCCAGCTCTGTATCCAGTTCAATACCAGTTGGTATTAGACTCTAATTATTACTGGTGAAATGGATTTATTTACAAAGACTTTCTTTGTCACTCTATGTCCCAGCATTTATTTATTGTAACTCTGGAACTGATTTTTACTGATTCTTCTGGTTGTTACAAAGCCAAATCAACTTAGAACCAGTCTACTTCAAGTAACGTGAATTTTTGACAGTTGCTCAAGTCCACCCAAAATTCATACTTTCTGGGTTTTAGTGTCTCCTTATGCTCTCGGAACATGAAGGTAGAGTTTTAACAACTAAGACTAATTTATAGTTTTTAATATGAAAGATCCCAGGATCACAATCTAATAGATATAATGTAATAAAAAATACTTTTGTGAATACATCCCTGCAATGCAACCCCAGACAATCGTACAGCAAGTTAGTTACAGCTTAAGTGTGTGCCATGACAATTGACAGAGAAGTATTTTAGCAACACCTGATTCCAAAGGTAGGAAACTGATCTGCAGACAGAAACCTGACTAAAATTTTTCCCTGGTAGTTGCAACAAATGCTTTGCTTGGATCTTCCTTTCCTCATTTTCTTTTTTTGCTTTTAAAATTACCTAAGCTGGTGGAGTTTCCATTATGCTGACACTAGTGTGGTTGCTTCTACTGTTCGAAACTTACAGCTTAATGTTAGTTCTTCTATTAGCTCAGAATTCAAGGATTATTATTATTATTTAGGCTTTCTCCCTTCATTTCTTATCTTGCCCTTGCTACTACTCATTTGCATTAGAGATCTTAGTCTTTATACATCTGACAGGTAGTGAGAACGACTAGCTGGCTGCCAGGGTGAGTCAGCAACATGACTCTTTCACAGCAGATCACAAAGTTACATGCTAAAAATAAAAAAGTCCAAGAATGCCTCCAGGTGGAATAAAATTATAGGTGACACTTCAGCATAGGGGGTTAGCATTTCAAAGCCTTTTAAAATTTTGGTAAAACATTGGTGGGGGAGAAGCAGGAGGGAGAGAGAAGACTGAAACTCCTACCAAAATGTAAAGCGAGAAACTAGTTCCTATAATATTGTAGCTCTACAATATTATCATGGCTCTTTGTTTGCATGTCCAAGATTTTGGTGTGCTTTAGAGTTGTAATTTATAGCTTGGGAGAGGGAAAAAAGCTAACAGTGTTCCACAAGATCACACATTGTCATGGAGAGTAAGACTTCAAGGTTACATGAACAAATTTGTTGAGTTTTGCTTTCAGTGTAAACAAACATTCCCCTTCTCTGGGTAGTTTTTGCCAAAGATAACATGACAATACTCCCACTGTATCTGTGGGAGGTTTTGAGATCTTTTCAAAAATTGAATTAATTCCTACCCTCTTAATGAGTGGGTGCAGTTCCAAAACTTTTATTACTTTTTTTTTTTTTCCCAAATGACCCTGCCCTCTCATGGTCATAGCTAACCACTCAAGTGACTGAATTCAAAATTCTGGTCCGTTACGATTCCGCTGCCACCTTGCTCGCTGATGCAGATAACTAAGGCAGTACAGAGATTGAAGGATGATGGCGAGTCAGGACAAATGTATTTCACAGTGCAGAGAGGAAACAGACACACAGGGCTGGTGATGTAATCACTGCTGGAATTTGGCAACCAAACACCACTTAGGGATCTTTGCATAAGGGGATGCATTTCCTCACTTGTAAACCTGAAACACACCCACGTTTAGCAATAAATTAATTTAGTGATTTATGGAAGGTCAGACTTCACTTCTGCTAAATTAAACTGTTATGGAATTCACACGATGATAAAAAGCACAAGACCAATTTTCCTCAATTTTTTATTTCTGCACTTCCTCACTACTCAACATTTTAACATTGTTTTTGGATACCACTGAGTGGAGCTCAAATACCAATTTAGAAAAAATTAAACCTCTCAGGCTGTTGCCAGGATCCATGGCACATTTCTGAGTCTACCTCATTCACAGCCTTCAGAACACAGCAGTACCTTTTGTGGTGCAAACATCCATCTAAAGGCAGATCAGAATGAAAATTAATTAAATGCTGCTGTTTAGCCTCATCTCTAAACAGGACAAAGGATTGGCACACAACTCCACAAGCAGAAGCCTGGGAAAGGAGGTTTTCTTCTTTCAGTATACACTGCGGTTGTGATTATCTTACCCTCGACCTCACATAATGCCCTGCCTTTCTCACTTTTTCAAGATCCAAGCATCTTCAAAGGTGCAAACTCTGCAGGGATTGCCAGTATCATTGATCTTGGCAGAGTGATTTGTTTATGCCAAAGTTAGCATCAACTACTCAGTAAACGAGAACATATACTGCCAGAAGTAACTGTAATGACGTTCCTCTGTAAAAGGAAAATAATGGATGCAAAATATTTCTAAAATTACATCTTTAATAATATCTCTAACCTCCTCTGTACACACCGCTGAAGAGGTCTCGCCATTTCTCTGCACAGTCAGCCATCCGTGTGGTCGATTGTAAAAGTTTTTCTCCACTTATGCCACTAAGTACTCAAAAAGTACTGTCAGGAGAGACACTAAAAAGGTGCCCAAGATGCTGTAGGGAGTGGTGGCACAGGTGGCACAAAGACAACTGTAGTTGAATCCATGTCCAGAAGCCTGTTGGAGCTTTCCATCCTTCTGCAGTTGCTTTCACAGGCATTGAGTTTTATTAAATTAAATATCTGGGGGGTTAGGGCTTTTTTTTTTTTAATTTAATAGGATAATTGTGGTAATAAACTCTGCAGAGTAAGGCTTGCAAAAGCAGCAAAAGAAGAAAAAAAAATAGTTTCTCAAAGTGTTGTTTTTCTCTAACCTAGATTATTTGTCTCCTGAAATACAAAAATTCATCTTGTATTATACATTTCAAAACTCAGAACCAATACTGTGTTAAGTAAAATAACTCACTTGTATTACTGGTTTACTTTGGATTAATCCATATATCCTCTTACCTTAGCTATGATACGGCACAGATGAGCACCTTCCTGGGTAAGGCTGAATAAACTGCTGATCGCTGACTCAGTGACATATACACTATCCGACAATTCTATTTGTCTCAGCAGGTTCTGTGTGACATCAGATAATAAACATAATTTACTTCCAATGAAAAACATTAGTGTTACATTTAAAGATAAGATGGCATAGAAAGTCTAGTTCATTTAATCCATATCATCTTGCTTCTTACCCAAGGAAAGGAAAAATACATGGGCAGGAGTCAGACTGATAACACTGTAACACATTCATCATTGCATTTGAATAGACATAGCCAAGAATAGTGATATTTAGAAATAAATATGAGTAGAGTTAGAGAACGGGTAATGTGTGTGAGAACACTTAACAATGAACTCTTCAGCTATTTAGTAAATTATTATTGGGTTTGGCCCAGGATTGAACTAAAATTTTCGGAAGGCAACTAATTGTCTTAGTGTAGAAGCTATATCACAAGGCGATACAAGATTTTCACCTTAATTATAAGGAATATTGATATACCCTTTCTAACACTACATTCTAAGGCTCTGGGTTCATCACTATTCTCAGCCTACACAGAAAGTGTCATTCACCAATACAGGGAATTCTTGTGGAGAAATATAGTTTAGTTCTCCAATGTATGAAATAGGTTAAAAAATTTTATCTTTATAAATAGGTATCTTGCTTTTGCAAGATAACTGCTGCCATTGCAGCATCACAGAGAAACACAGCTGTCAGAATAATATGAAGTTCATTTAATTTTACTTTTTCTGAAAGTACATACAATCATTAGAGGAAGAATTAATTATATTTGTCAGGGGGAAAAAGGTAAAATTTTTTATATTGAATCCAACTTTAAAGGAAGTGCAAGGAAATATCCTACATTTTAAACTGTTATTTATGCAAAATTCAATTATCTTCTTTTTAAGAGGCTTTTATGTTCCATAAAAGACACAACTTATCAATTCACATTTTGATATGAACCTATCCTGAGCAAAATCCTGATACGCTGATTAGAAAAGAAAGCTCTTGAAGTAGACAATTCAAGCAGAGAGATCTGGGCTCTCAGACACAGTCTGTTCCAGAGCAGCAAACTATTCACAGACAATGCAGTTGTATGGCAGAAGTGGGCACACAGCCTGACTGAATGGCTCAAAAAACTGTTCTTAAAAGTATTTTTATTAATGACCTCTAATCCAAGTCTTCCGCCACACAGATACACACAAGATGATGCAGAGTAATTAATCTTGCTGCTTTAAAAGAAAAAGGGGCTAGGATTTCAGGTGTTTCAATAGGTGTCAAAGTGCCCAAAGACAGAAATACTAGCAATGAAGAGCTGCTCTTCACATTAAAAAGAATAAGCATCAAAACAGCCACAACCTACTCACTGAATTTGCAATATGAAAAAATATTTACACACTATAACTCATGTGTGGCATTTCATGTAGTTCTTATAAATCCTAAACAAAGCACAGTAACAAGTAGCTTGTTAGTTTGACTATAACTCTGCAAAAGTATTCTGGAGATTCTCAACTGCTAGTAATAATCTTTTAAAACTATAAGGGATGTTTCTGAAAGAGCCACAACTTTTTTTGCTATCTTAATCCATCAAGGTATGTTAGAATTTAGCCAATACCATGCATTAATTTTCTTTTAGCACCATAATAAATACTATTTAACTATTTCCTCTTCACTAAGCCTCTTTCCTCTTTTTCTGCAGGGACAACACAAAATTTCACCATATCATCACCTCTAAACTATGGACAAATTAATTGAGCATAATTACATTTGGGGTGTTTTATTTGAGGAAAATTAGAAGGCGCAAAGGAATTTCTAATGAGATCTCAAGAAAGAAACTAGTGTAAGTCAACAGAGATTGGGTAGACTTGCAAGTTGCTACTATTTCAAGCATGATCTGGAAAAAATCCAAGCATACTGGAAAAAATTTCATGCACTTGTAGTCTCAGGCTAATTACTCAGTGTATTTGTCTACATTTAATAGCCACTGGAAACTATACATCATCCTGCAATGTTTCTAGAAGGTTACACACACATATAAGCCGTACACATCACTGTATTTTATCACTATTTCCTAGTCTAACACATGCACTGTTAAAATGTGTGCTGTGATAATATACCTGCTATATTTACATCTTCTAAAAAGTTTAGCTTTTAATGACAAACATTGAGAGCAGGAGAGACTTTTTTCAAGGTTTCTAAAGAAAAGCAGTGCCTGTATGAAAGGAAGAGAAAACGTGTCCAAGGGTCTTATTAACAAGATGCTGTCCAGAAATTAGATGCCTTGCAATGAAGGAGGCCTATCAGGACAAGTAAGTAACATAGTGAGCTACAAGATTATTCCATCTGAGATTTGAAGTTACTGGAGAAATTGAGAATAAAAACACTTAAATCTTTTTGCAAAATATTTGAATTACTGATCGTAAGTTTGCTGAAAATTGACAGTTGTAATTCTAATCCTCCTCTTAATGGATTCTCTCCCTCAAGAATCAAAATTTTGATTTTTTTTTTGTTTTAAACTATAAGCTAACCTGTGCCTCATGTGTTAAAACCAGCTCTATCAACTGGCCAAAATACTGCGCAATGGTAGTGAGCGTTTCATTAATACAAGATTTCATGGACTTCAGTATCTGTTCATCTTCAGTTTGAATGCACCTGAAAAGGAGAAAGGAAAAAGATGAAGGAAAAAAGATGCAACAGACAACTATTGTTTTATCAAATTGATTGTCACAGGTGAGCTCTGTGTTAATAATGGGCATATAATGGGAATACAACTGTTCACATGAGGACACTTATCTTTGTGCCATTAGCATTATACTGGACTTTAATCAAAGGTCTGTCTACACGTAGTAAGTATACCATCAAAGGACAACAGCAGACACTAATAATTTGGGCTTCACAATTTACTTCACAGACTGCAAGCCAAATTTTGCTGCAAATGCTGTGTGTTTATACCAATGCAACTCTGCGATTTTCCACTTATGCTAACAATTACAGTCACTAGGATGCCTGCATTTTCACTGCAGCTGTGTATATCCATCCATCTTTCATGACCAAAGTGCTTTCAATAATTTTCATTTCATTTCATCGTTTAATGATAACAGGATAAGGACTCAAAATTAATGTGTGTCCAGAGGAATAAAGTTCATTTAAATTTAAATGGCATACTCAAAAGTAAAATTTGGTCTTGTATGCAGAAAGACTGCATGCAGCAGCTTTACAGAGTTAGTATAACTACCCTGTAACCAGTGATATTTGGCTGTAACTGCAGAAATGAGATAAAGATGGAAAACTTTATACAATTAAAATTAAACAACTAATACTTCCTCACAGAAATACATTCATTTGAATTGTCAAAACATATTCCACCCAGGCAGGTCACTGTAATGGGAGATATAGTTTGGTTGATCAGTGTCTCTGCCTACACAGTGAGTCCTTTTTTCAGCTTTACCTGTCTTTCACCCACCTATATCAACTTTTTGTCAAACAGACAAGGAGGGAGAGGGCTGATTTGGGGCAGACACTGTGAGATCAGAGCTCTCATTAAATCAGTGTGTCTCGTAGTAGAATATAAAAGTAAAGTCTGAGCTGTGTGGGTTTGGCAAAAAGCAATAGTGCTCAAGAAATGTTCTTTCCTGATAATTAGATGATGTCTTTTCCCCTGATGATCCCCTGAGCAGAATGTTGCACAGTGTTTAAAGTAAATTGAAAAAGACCAATTGAACTGTGCTGGAGGAAACAGGATAACTTATGTTAGGCAGGGGAAATATCATGAGAAGAATTATAAAGAGATTCTTATTTTCCAGTTTCAGCGCTCTGGAATGCATGGAGCTGAGTAAACCTACAACTGCAATTTAAAGGAATGTGTATTTATTTTGGTTTGAGTTACTAATACATGGATATGTGCTTACAGGAACATGTAGTACGACAGTCTCGGAACATAAGTTTTTACACCAGGTGAAATCTTGGCTCCACAGAACTTGAAAGAGAACTTTGTCACTGATATTGTTAGAGCCAGACTTTCTCCCTTGATGTCCAAAAGCCCTGAAAAATCCACTTGCACGCAGCTTTGTGTCTATGCCAGGCTCTTTGTGCAACAGCAAATCCCATCTTTCATTAGGATGCAGTTTAGATAAAAGCAACTCACTTCACCCACCAGATGCCAACATTTAGAAAGCCTTTCAGAGCTGCAGGGGCCTAGTTAAAACATTTGAGGGTGTTAGTGGATTTATATTTCTCATTAGAAATTCTACAACATAATAAAACTGCAAAATTAATATTTCAACTAGAAAATTTAAATTACCTTTCTGTGAATGCTGTAAATTCTGAACACTTGTCTATTAAAAGTTTTTCAAACTGCAGAGAGAGAGAAAGAGAAAGTGGTTTTAAAGCAATATCTATACACACAATTGCTTTTTCAAAATAAATAATGCTTGTTTGTGCTAATTAGGTGAAAACCCTCCAGAAACATAATATTTCACCGACACCCTTTTTCTACTTTTCTGAATAAAACAAGTAGAGATAAAACTGAAGTTAACAAAAAAGTAGTATTTTCTACATTGTAAATGCAAAGGAACTCACAGATAGGGCATCTAATTACTTTAGTCCAGTAGTCCTCAAAAATGAAATTTTTTTCAATGTAATTTGTCAACATTATTAACATTCAGAATCAGGCCTATGATAAAATAGGATCCAAAATGAGTCAAGAATGTTTCCATTGCTGAAAAGGGATTAGAAAATCTTAAACAAGGTAGCAGTATCAGTACGTAAGGATTTCTTACAGATGATTTAAAGTAAGTTTTAATTATAACAATAAAAAAATTAAGCAAGACAAATATGACATCAGGTAAGGCATCCTACCTGGTGCATTTCTTCTGAAGAATTCCTGGTGAATGTATTGTATTCATTTATCATGGAACGTACATGGCAGTTGACTCTTACTGTCATGCTGTGGACTCTCTGCCATCTATTCTTTTCCAGCTTTTGAGCAATCCTGGTCAACTCTGTGCTTATGATCCAAGCTCTTTTTAATAGCAGCTGCAAGTTATCACACGTACTATATTGTGAAGAAAGGATAAGTTCATTTTGTTCATCCTTCTCAATGCTGATTGGCTTGGACTGGAGAATACACATACATTCACAGTCTGTCATCAACTTCAAATCTTCCATCCATCGCTGAACAGAGTCCACCTGAATCAAGTGCATGCTAGAAGGCAGAGGAAGAGAAGGAAGAATAGGGTAAAGCAAGGCAATTGATTGAACAAACTATTTGCTTGCAGTAACACAGCAACATGCTTAGCTTTCTATTCCAAACACAGGTTTTGGTTTTCTAACCACATTTACATCACATACCCTGCTATAAAATTATTTGAGAAAAATCAGTAGAGATCAGAGATATGTAAACAGAAGTTTAGACTGCACTTTTTTGGGGAAATGTTTCTTGTACATTCAGATTTTAATATGATGAAGGAGCAAAGTTATGGGTGTATTTGCTTGTTGTTTATGGGACTGTACTGTCAGCTTTTTCTAGACATTTTGCCTATTAGACACTTAACAGAAAAAGTTTTACCTTGCAGCATCTCTCCAAAGCCCTTCCACCCACACTGATACAGCCAAACCAAGACAGCAGATGATACCGTCAGCAATATCTGTTTCTGCCATATCATAATCCCTTAAACCTCAGCTGGATTCTACTTCCTGACCAGTCCTTTACCTTCCCCCGTTATTTCTCACTGCTCTCTGTACAATTTGCACATCTGATTTCCATAGCGCATTTTTGCACAACAGCAAATACGCTGTGAGCCAATGAGGCTGAAAGAAACACCTTGATGAGTATACTGTGACACAAGGACAATGGGCCTGCATTTTGTGCCCTTGCCCTCCAGCTAGTAGAACGTGGTACCCGAGACAGCAGCTGTACTGAGTTGTTCTGAGCTCATCTTTGTGAGGGATTCCCAAGTTCCCCAGAGCCTTGAGACAGTTGCCTAGATTTTTTTCTTATAGTGAAGTGCCCAGATCCTAATAAAAACAACCTTAATCCACACCCCAACCATACACACATATAAAGCCAGGTTTTATTAGATATGACTAGTGTTATTAACGTATTTAACAGTATATAAAGGTCAGATATAGGACCCTGTGTGAAGAGGGCTGCTGCAGGCTCCCAGCTTTGTATTTTGACTCTCACCTGCCACACCTAAGGCTGGACACATCTCTTTCCCTTTGCAGGAGGAGCATCGCCTCTGCCAAGGGGTCCTATCTGACCCTTGCTTCCAAACTAAGGGCAAAACAGAGACCGTGCATCTCCAGAAATCATCTGTCTAAATTTTTTTTCAGATTTAACAGTAAGTCCAGATTATTTCAGTTTACATTTCCCCTCCCCAACCCTCACAAGAGAACAGTTCCTCTGGCAAATATATACACACATATATATAAAATTTCTAATATCAATAGTAGGTATATAATAAGCATATTATAAATATATCTATAAATCTAAGGGACAGTTACATAGAGCTAAGGGAAAAAGACAGGAGTTATTATTAAAAAGAAACCTGTAATGTATTTTCAAGTTACTTCAATTTTCCTTATCTTTATGCAAAATCTTAAAAGATTCTCAATGACGGTTGCTGAAATTAACCATGGTTGCAATGGTAAAGACTGACTTTATCAATATCTGTCCCCTACTAGGCCCAGTATATCCCCTCTAAACACACCATTCACTTGGTAATAAAGCAAAGCAGAAGGCCAAGAGTTTGAAGAATCGCTGCAAGTCTCCATGGCTTAGGAGATTTTGATTCTTATATGTCTAAAACAGTTTCTGCAGAATTTATAAACACAAGCATGACCAACAAATGTCATATTCATATACACAACACACTTGCAAAAGGGGCACTTTACTCAGCAAAAATTTCAGATTTCTGATCTACAATGAATAAAATAATTTTTCTGACAGCTTTCATCAGCTGAAGACTGAGTCTTAATTTTTTGGCAAGTCTTCTTAACATGAAATACTTCAAAATTTCAGTGTCTCACCCTCTAGTGAAAGATGGATTGATACTAAAGGATTCTGAAGAAGTGAAGATGAAAGGTAAAGATGAAACAAAATTAAGTGAAAGCACAAGAGACTGGGCTTAATTATTTTTTCCATACTTCTATTGGTATCCTACAGCTAGTCTGACAGTGTAGTGGATTGTTGTTTACCTTCTAGATATATGCTGCAGTTTTATAAGATGCTATACCAGAAAGGACAGAAAGAAAGTGTGTATTATAGCCCCCATTCTTTTAATCCAGGTACTGATTTATTGTATCTCAGCATCACAGCAGTAATGCTCTGTGCTGTTATATAAATAACAGCCTCACTGTTAGAACAAAATCTGCAATTACATTATCCAAGCTAAGGATGACCAGGTGGAAGGCCTTTTTAATTCTTGTGCTTCCATTTATACACTGAGCACCAGCTGAACTCAAGAAATGTCTTTCCAGACCACTGAAGTCATATTCCACAAATAACCAACATTTTTTAACATACACATGGAAGGGAGGCCCACCTCAAGTATAATTTCATAAAAATCAACAGCAAAGAAGGTACCAGAGATCAAGTTCATTGATCCAATCCCCCTTTTCACCGTATACAATGAAACTACTTTTAATTTTAAACTTTACAGGCTACTGCTATTTAAGGTCTTCATTTCACTCAGCTTTGAATATTGTGTAATTGCATTTCATGATCGATTGTGTTTCACTTTATTCTCGCTATGTGTGTAGTCTCCTTATTGCCTTTTTGGATCTGAAGCAAGGTTTCCTAATAAACAAAAATAACAACTTTAGAAGTTTGAGACCATGATTTATAATAACGTGGATAGTTTGTATGCAGTACAGGATAAAATCATTTGACACAGAGTAATGTATTTTTCATTTCTATAGTGCACTATGATAATTGATGAAATCTCTGTTTAGTAAGTACAAATAAACTCCTACATTATAAAATCACATAGAAAAAACCTAGAATAGAAGGTTAGTCAGAAAAAAAAAAAAATCATCATTCGTATTTCCTTTAACTCCAAAAGCCAATCTTTGCTCTGCAGAGAAAAAAGGACGACAGAGTTGTACAAAAAAAGATACGGATGTTAAAGAAACTCTCATTGTTTACCTCTGTTCCAACTAATTGTCAGGAGAACAACTGTAGAATTTAGGATTTTCTGCCATTGAAACTTAGTACTCCTTAACTCACAACAATAGCAAAAATAATACTATTTACCTCCTGTCAGACAGAACCACAGAAAACTCCCCCCACTGACTGTCAGCTTTTCTGACATGTTATTCTTAAGAATACACATATATCATGATTACTCAGGTGAAATACATAAATAATTCACCTTCATCCACATCTCCCTGTATTTAGAGAAAATCTTCCTAAGCATTCAGCAGATGAATTTGTAGACTAATTTTTTATATATTAACATAAGGAAAGCAAAAAGTGTGCTCATTCCTAATTAGCTATTAAGAATCATATTCCAGACAGCATTTACTGAACTCCAAAAACAAGTTGAAAATTTCCATTTTGTTTCCCCATTACTGAAAAAAACCTCTACGCCTACAAAATAAAACCAGCCATAATAGGTCAGACAAAAAAAATCTGTCTAGCCCATTATCCTGCTCCCAACATGGCCATTAGGAGATGCATAAGGAAAGATTATAAGAGGCATGGCAAGAGCTGAGCAATCCCTCCTTCCCATCTTCTAGCAATTAGTGGTTTGGGAACTTCCTAAGCCAGAAGTTGTGTCTGAGCAGGATGTTTTTACAATTCATGAAACAAAAGTAGCCATTAATCCCTTTTTGAACTCAGTTAAACTTTTGGCCTTTACAGCATCTAGTGGCAGCGTCTCACATTGTTTGATTATTTTCTGTATGAAAAAGTGTTTCTTATTTGTTTTTTTTTAAACTTGTTGCCTGGAGATATTAACACAAGCTCTTTAATTCTTGCTTGCTAAAAGATACTGAAATGATAGTTCCACATTCACCCTCTTTGTGTAATTCATTATTTCATTTGCTCTACCCTATCTTCTCTCGGTTATCTCATCTCCAATGTAGAGAAACAGTCTATCTAGTCTGTCACCATACAGAAGTGATCCCACTTCTCTGATCATCCACCTACTCTCCCCCACCTTTTCAAAAAAGCCTTTTCCAGTTTTCCTATGTCCTAAGATCTGATGGCAAGAAAAGCACACACTATCCAAGGTTCAGGTAAATTATGGATTTATACATTTGAATTACATTTTCTGCACTGTCCATATTTTCCAAGACTTTGCAAAATTAAATTTCTCTTTTACTTATTTTCCAGAGAGCTCTTGCATTTTTACCTTCCAGAAAATCTATTTATTTTGATTTCAGAATCTTTCCCATAAGTGGTAACACTTAATTTAGAGTTCACTATTCTATATGTAGGATGAAAGAGATTGTTCTTCAGCTCCCTTCCCCTCCTCACATGCACTACTTTATGTTAATTCACATATAATTTCTTCTGGCATTTTTCATTTCAGTGACGCAGTATTGTGAGACTTTTTGTGTTTGCACATTATTTTAAACTGACCTGAACAGTTTTGCATCAGCAGGAAGTGTTGTCCTGCTATTATAACTATTTTTCGGTAGTTAAATACATTCAGGAAGATTGGGTCGAGCGTAAGGGACCTTACTGGGGTGATTTTCCCCAGTTCTATTTAATTGAGCAACAGCAGCTGGGTAACTGGCAGAGATCCTGATGTATATAGACAGTAGTTCCCTACCAGTTAGAATTTCTGAATTTAGTATGTCATGGCATATTGACAAAAAAGCAATTTATCTAGACTCTACACTATAAAAGCAGCATTTCATGTAAAAATAGCAGTAAAAATAATTCAGTGCAAAATAAAAATTCAAAAGAAAGTCTCCAGCATTTCTTCAAAGTCATTTTATTTTAATTGAGGTTGTAAAATATTTGATGAAGTTTTCAAGAGCACTCAACTGAACTTGAATAACTAGCAATTTGAATAGTCTGAATTCTAGTGTACTTGCCAAAAAAAACAGAGTCTTTAAAAAATTGTGTTATTTTGGCAAAATTGTTTGGTGTCACTGGCTGAGACCAACTTAGAGCACGTTAAAAGTATATTGTTTCAAATGATGCTCAGAGCTAGTTTCACACATGTTTCTGCACTATATAACACACTGCAGGCAAATTTCATTCTAGAGAAAGACTCACATTTAAAAAAAAAAAATCCCCTTTTAAATTTCTAAAAAGAGGCATACCATATCCAGAGCTCTATTACCAGCATTTCTCTTCTTTTTTGCTATTTTCTATGATCTAGTAAGTAGTTTGTTAACTAATGAATCACAAGATCTTTAGGGTAGACAAGATGGATTGACATCTAAAGGATTGCCCTATCTCATGTTGGTGCTACATGAATACAAAAGTGAAGAATTAATAACTACATCATTTGTTTAAAACTTCCAGCTTGGAGCTCTCTACTAGAATTTTACTGGCAGCACATACACTTCTTTTCTAAATTGCAAATGTTATCATGAAAAAGAGTTATACCTCCATTTTAACACTGAGTTTCACTAAGTGCAAAAGTTTCATGTTTTATAACATTGTGTTGAAGTCCGAGCTGATCAATTCATGTGAATAATTCCAGTGGTCATATTTATAAAGTGTAAAAATTTCTGCTCAGTCGAATTATGTTTTTGAGGCTTCTTAGCCTTTTTATCCATTTTCACCTATTGTGACAGATTTATTACCAATCCTAATGATAGCATTTAGTACAGCTTCCAGATAAGCCTATGGTGAAAGTCAATGCCAAGTCTTACAACTGCGCTCAAATTTATTATTCTAATTAGAGGTAGGTAATTAATTGGCAACAAACAACTTCTTGAATGGATTTAGCCCACTCTTTGAACATAAATCATCTCTAATTTTTTTCTAATTCATCTTTTCAAAATTATTCATAGGTACCCAATATACCCAGGGCCAGTTTCTACATCAATACAATAGACAGCAAAACTCAGCTCTCAGTGGAAGGATTTGGTGAAGAGCCATAGAGATAGCTCTTATTTATCTTCAAGTTGCTTTACATAATATTAATTGCGTAAAAGAGCTTTGTAGATCTCTGATATTGTATTTGCACTGATTTTAGCAAAAATTTATAGAGCCAGCTTAGAAGATACAGAACAGCCTTAAGGTAGCTGAGAATCAGACTCCTGATTGTTAAGTGAACACACTTGCTTTGTAGGTCATTCCTAAGGAAAGAGAGGTCTATGAATATTTGGTATTTGTAATGGATGTGGCAAACTAAAAGATTAGCTGGATGATTTGCACTCTGTTCTTTTTTCCCCTTGATTTTACCACCTTCTTTTCCAGTAGAACATCAGCAATCCAACTCCACTAAGACAAAAGATGAGTTTAGTATGAATTATTTACTCCTTTAGAAAACACTGATAAAAGCAAGTTAGTTCCTAGTTTTCAAAAAAGTTAATGGGCTATATTAAAATGATAGTTTAATTTGCTCAATGATTACTCAATTGTTACAGTTACTAAAGTCTAACAATTTCCCCAAATGAAGTCAGTAACAGATAACACAAACTACAGTCCTGAAACATTTCTCAAAACAAAATAACTTGAGGAATAGTGCACTGTAGTCAGCTGGATATCCTGAAGTATTGTGGAAAGCAGAACTCTGTTAGCCAGCATCGATCCCCCCTCTATGCTTTACGGTTTCCGCTTAATTTGGGAGTAGGTTTAAATCACGAAGAAATGCAGCAGAAGTAATACAGGCATTTGCGCTAGTTTCAGGAAGAAGCATGCCAATGGGTAGAACAAATAAATATTCGTAACAGAACCAGAATTATGCAAAGATCACAAGTAAATTACAAATGTATTACAACAGTGGTAATGACTGTTTTGTGGACCAGGGACACCTCAGTCATAGAATCATTTAGGCTGGAAAAGACCTTTAAGATCAGAGAGCCCAACAGTTAACCTAGCTCTGCCAAGTCCACCACTAAACCATGTCCTTAAGCACCACATCTACTCATCTTTTAAATACCTGCAGGGACGGTGACTCAACCACTTCCCTGGGCAGCCTGTTCCAATGCTTGACAACCCTCTCGGTGAAGAAATTTTTCTTAATATCCAATCTAAACCTCCCCTCATGTAAATTGAGGCCATTTCCTCTTCTCCTATTGCTTGTTACTTGGGAGAAGAAACTAACACCCACTTTTGCTACTTTTCTGGTAACTGATATCTATGAGTCTCTTCACCTGACCTGAAACAAACAATGGTCCCTCCTTGCCATTTACTGAAACTTTAGTACCACCAAATTCAGTTTGGCATCTGCACTCTGGGATAATGGAGTTACTTAAACCACCAACCTCCTCTTCCTACTATAGAGAAAATATGTTAAAACCACAAACAGTTTGTGCCTTGTTAAGCACCCATCCAGCTTCTGCAGGGAGATCAAATGAAGACCAGCCTGTGAAACTTAGAACTAAACATCTGTCATCAGGCTACTACACTTTGTGAAATCTTATGCATTTTATAAGGAAAGTAAAAACACTATAAACACTTGTAATATATAAGGTATGACATGTAAGTTAACTATAGCTTCATCGCACCTATTTAAAAGGCCTTATAAATCATTTAGTGTTAAGTGCTGCACCAATGTTCTTCTCAAATCTTTATGTTTTTCTGAGAAATCCTCACTGTAAGTTGTCTCTCTAAAAATGTCTGGAAATATTATACCATCCCAGAATTACTGGCACACTATAGAACATAAGGAAGACAATATAAAATCACAGACCAATTCAGCTTGCTGATTAGCTTATGTAAAATCTAGGATAAACTTATGTATTAATTTTCTTTATGTGGTTAGAGTTTAAGTAGGGCCAGGTCCTTTCCAGAGTCTGCCAGCTGAAGGTATAGTCAGGAGGCAAAAGGACTAGTTCCGACTGGTTTTGTAGATCTTTACTTTGTGCCTGGTACATTAAATTGCTAAAACAGTAGCTGTCTTGACAAGCATATCAGCCACTGAGGTCACAGAAAGTAAAGACAGCAGTAAAAGAGAATATAATTTCCTGACAGAAAGGAGGAAAATGCTAAATAAACCCTGCTATCAGCAAGTTAATGACAGTATAAGGCTGCTAATTGGCCTGCTTACAGACAAAGCTGAACAAACAGTATGCTAATATTGTCACAATGATAACCAACTGTCTGTTGAATTTATATTTGTATAGTATTATTAATTCATAATTGCAATGAACACTATTGCATTTGTAGTGTCATTATAAACTAGTAAACTGACTAAAATTTCCAAAACCAATTAGTCTGGTGAACCCTGTGATAATAGCATATTCAGACTTAGTAAACTGTTATGGACTCAGATCAGACTCGATGGAATTTGATCCAACTTGAGGAATCCACCAGACTTAGGAGCAGACAATTTTAGCCACTCTACAATTCGGACAATATGGTAGATGGTAAAAGAAATGCTCTCCTACTGGCCCTGCTGCTTCAGAGTCCATTCATGTTGAAGTGGGGGCAGGGGACTGCCAATATAAATCCACTGCTCCTCGATCCCTTCACCCATATGTGTTGGTATATAAGTTACTGACATGCTTATATTTTTCAATCTCCATTTGACCACTGGTAAAACTAGAAATGAAGGTGAATTTATCAAATTCTGCAAGTGGAACTCTGTGATGGAGCACTTTTTTTTTTTTAACATTGGTCTTTTTTATTCTGTCTATGTGCAAGAGAGTCTGTTACTTATTGAACGCCAGAGGTAACCCATTTGCAACAGGTCACTCACTGATCATCATCTAAACTCTGCTTTCCTCTGCAAGTTCATTTCAGCAGTAGTATGCACTCCATCAGCTACACTGGCCTGGTTGTTCTCTGGGCTGAGTTCTCACTTAGCCCAACTTGTCAAACCATATGGCAGTATTGTGCTCTGTATTAAAAAAAAAAAGGATAAGACCATCCAATTATTTCTCTCTTGGATCAGCTCCTGTTCATTTTTAATTATATTTACAGAATATCAGTGTGAGATAGACAGAAGAGTTACACTTAAAGTTAAAAGAAAATAATAATCCACTGACCAAGCTTTGTGAAGGATATTGGTTCTTTTGTTCAACATGTTACTTGATCATTTGTCCTGCAGTGAGTAAGCAGATTCCCTTCATTCCTCAGGCAAATTGCTCTTTGATGAGCTGGATGAAGTAGCCATTCCCTCCATCTGAGGTTAAATCCTGAAATAAGAAACTATTTTCCAATGCACAGACAAAAGCAGTGCTAAAGAGGCAAGATCCTACCGGTCTTGTTCTCTTTGCAAACAACATCCTGGGTCTTGCAAAAACATGAAACTGTTGCAGTTTTTCTGAAAATTTAGATACCAGAGCTGAGGGGGCTTAGCTTTGCGCACAATGACAGAATCCATGACTTTGGACTGTATTTAGCCCAATGTAAGCAGAACAGCATAGCCTAGCCAGATGAACATCACAAGGCAGATCTACTCAGAACATTTTTACAGCTTCTTTCAGGACTTTAAGTCCAACTTGGTGACTGAAGTATGTTGATAATCTTGAAGGGATGTGGTCATCAGCATACATTTAAATTGCTAATTACTGAGTACACAGAAAGTTCTCACTCCCATAAATAGCTGGGCACGTTTCCTCCATTGTGTGACAGAAAAGTCAACAAGGCCATCAGCAGGAGGGAATGTGCTCAAGATATTAATCAGACAGTTCATCCCAGCTCACTGCTTCCCCATGCTCAGGCTACACTTGTAATTGCAGAGGGCAATATTCCTCACATCCTTAAAAGAAAAATATGCTGTAAGAGAGAACTTCTTGTAAACACCTAGCAGGGAGGGAGAAATAGAAATGAAAGACAGAAGGAGAAAAACAACACTGGAAATAATTTGGGGCCATAGACCATGGAAATGCTCAGACACAATCACAAGCAAGGACTAATTTGGAGACTAACATGAGAGTCCATGAAAATAGTGCCAGTACCTCATTGAACTTTTTTTTCCTTCCTCCAAGTCTGCCTTAATTTGTAGTTTAATAACAAACAGTACAGCTCTTTGTGCCTTTTTCAAAGGAGTTATGACATGCATTATGAGCACCACCATTAGCCTTTCACCTTTTACTATTTACTCATTTAAGGTCCTAACCCTACTGATTAAGTAAAGCCTGGATTACTTAATGAAGGAAGCAACAACTGTTATACAGGGAGTTATGAGATCAGTATCACTCAGGGGACTATAGAAATTTAGGGATGCTCAGTCACATCTATTGCACAGCAGGTCTAGCTAGAACTGTCAAAAAAGGGGTAAGAAAACGATAGCCTGGTGTTGGCTTTTCTAAGATTCACATTAGAACATTAACCCTTCAACAGACAAGTTAAAAAGATGAACACTAGCAACACAGTATCACAAATATTAGAATGAGTTGGTAGAAATACCTTAAGTAATCTCATTCAAATAAAAAAGCAGTTTCTAATCAAATTCAATATTTAAGTGTCTACTTATACACTTTTGTGAGGACTGAAAATGAAATCTTACATCATCAAATCCACTCTTCTGACACCAGGAGCAACTGGATCAGATAATTTGTTCATAAATGGCTTAAAAATCAACTCAAAATAATTTATTGTGGGCTCAAAAGTGTCCTATTAAGTGGCTATTCTAGAATTGCACTACTCTGATGGTTAGAAATTTCTTATTTCTGATCTAAATTTCTTAAGAGCCAGTTCACTCCCATTTCATTTCATCTTTCCTTTCAAATAAGAATTTACCTTCCAATGGATTTCTAGAAAGCAAACAGATAGTCTCAGCTTCTGTTTTGCAAGACAAAATTCTTCAGGTTCCTTTTATGAAACTATGTCCCTTTCCACTCCCCCTGCCCTACACAGCCCGGTAGATCCATAGCTACTGCAAAATTCATTTTTTACTGAAAGATTTGATATCATGCTTGATAGCATACTACAGTGACATTAGTACACCCTTATCTCTACCAGAAATATCTCGCTTCATACAGTCCAGGACTGATCCTGCCGCCTTCATTACCACATCTTACTGGCAAACACAGTCACAGTCATCTCATTATCAACTAGTGTACATAGGTCCTTCTCTTAATTTTTTTTTTTTCATCAAATGAACTACAAATTGTTGCAGACTTTCTTGTTCTCAGCCCCTAAATGCATAACCTTGTGATTTCATTTACTCATTCTTTTTCTTCAGTACTTAAGTCTACTTCTAATTCTCTGCTTTCAAAAATAACCCTTGCCATTACCCTTTCCCCTTTGTCTAATAGCTACTGTTTTCTGTATCTACTAGTAAATTACCATGTGTATAATCTCCACTGAATTTCCTTTGTTAAAAGTGAAAACAGGGAAAACAAAGTTACCTTATCAGAGAATGATAGCAGGTTATTCAGGACAGTGCAACTTTGGCAGCTTTGTGTTTTGGCTTCTCATTTCTCATTTGATCCCAAACCTTTAGCTACTCTTTACTAGAATTTTTCCTGAATTTCTCCCCTCTTCCTTTTCCTTTCCATTTATCTCTTATTCCACCCTCTCTCACTCCTTAGATATAAGCACTATGTTTTGCTACTTTCCACTTGGAGTCACTACAAAATTTTGCTAGTAATTTCAGCAGCCTAAACAGTCAATTTCGTGCCTTTTGCAGATTGAGTTGTGTTTTCTTTCTCTCTCAGATATGTTTCTTTCTCTTTCCATACACTTGACAGTCTAAACTGGATGGTTAGTGTTCCCGTCTACACTGACAATTAAGTCTTTGTTCAGACAAGGTGCTACGACTGCATTTAGTATCTACTCCTTACTAATTACATAAAGTAAGCACTTCTTACCTTCTCTTTTAATCTGCACAGGTATTGAATTAAGATAGTATTCATACATATTAAATTGCTTTCCTGAACAAAAGTCTTATTGGAAAAAGAGTAACTGACAGTATATACTAGACTACAGCTCTAGATAGTCAAATCACACCTTAAAAAGCTATTTAATAAACATAGACCTGCTGTGTTAGTCTCCCCACCTGGACTCTTCCTTATGCTCCAGATTAGAGTACAATAACACCAATTAATCTCTGTGTGTGTGTACATGCACACATACACATATGACATTTCCCTTCTCTACACACTACATCCCTCCCAAACAACAGATTATCTCTAAAGCTCTGATCTAATTGGAAAAGACCCTGTCTCACTCCTGCCTTTCGAATATACTTCAAAATTCTGATTCCTCTTCCCTTTCCCTGCTTCTGCTGATACTACTACTTTATTCTTTCTGCTTACATATCCACTGCTCAGTTGCCGGAGAGAGACCCTTGAGCCAAGCAGAAGCAGGAGATATTTGCACTCCATTTGCTGTACACAACCAGACTTCTATTTTCTGAATGACTTAAAGCTTGTGTGGCCCTGCAGACACAATAAATTTACACAGAGCAGCAGAGTGATCTAGTGGACAGACTCCTTGAGTAGAAATTCAAAAAGTTGGGATCCACTTTTTGCTTTCTTACTAATATACTGACAAGTTTTGTCACCTCCTGCCATCCTTCTCTCCTGCTAGACTGTGTCTGTCTCCTCTGCTTAGTGTATGAGGTGACACTTTCTTGCTTCTGCACTGAGCATTGTGCACAACATTCTGATCTTGACTGGAGCTTCCAGATGCTACCGTAACACACGTAGGAGAAAGGCAAAAATTTAAGTTTTTCAAAGCAATCCTGAGATGAGTTCTGAAAGTTAAATAGCAAAAGGAGAAAGAAAATGAGTGGTTATTTTTACTACCATAAAGTTACTTTTGAATGAGGGACAACAGCTGAAATGTGAAGAATGCCTGAGCTGGAACAGTCTCATTAAAATATAAAATCCAAAGCAATTGGATTTCAAGACCTGAAAAAGACAAGAGTTCAGGAGGGGTTCTTCAAAATACTGAATGAGGTGAGAAAACAACCACGGCCTGGTTTCCTGGTGAAAGTAAAGATGAGTGGGTTAGGAGTCCCACAGATTGCTCATTCCTGGGCAATAATTCATTAGCGAGGACTTTTAACCTTACTACTGTTCATAGCAACTCTGTTAATCTCAGATGTAAAAGAGGAGCAAGGGAGAGAGCAAATCTTGCTGACAGGAGCCCCACTGCACAGGTGTCAATCTCCATCTTCAGAAGGGAGCAGGTGAAAAGAATTACGTACCATGGAGGATAGAACCGGGTGGCTTTTATGGGGACTGAGAGAATATTCCAAATGATGACAAGAAGAGACAACAGAAAAAAAGATCTCTTCTTTTTCCCCCTTCTTAGTGAGTAGGATGAAACAGCATATCTATTTATTCCTCTTCATTTAGTGAGAGCAGGGTTTGGGTCACTGTCACTGAATCTCTGGCACAAATGAGTTATCCATGATTCATAAGGGTATGCAGGCTCCACATTCTGCAGTGCATTAAAAACAGAACAATGATGTTTTCCAGAAAAAAAGCATCATTCCAGTATCATTGCACAAAAATAAGTCAATTATCTCTTCTTAATTATTTATTTAGCATTAATAAACTCTTACTGGCCATGAAAGGAACCTGGGAAACAGCTAACAGGAGCAAAAAAGTGTAGTGAACACCGTTGTTTTGCAATAATACATCCCAGGTTCAATGAATTAGCCTCTGGCACCAAATATAAATAAATGGGTATTTTATGTGAGTACAACATTTTGCATTAAAAAACAATTAAAGGATAAGTGGAACTAGGTTTTTGTCCTGCTATAATGTTTTATGATACCTCACAGTAGAGCAAGCAAATTGGATGTGAAAATGTATCAGAAAAGGAAGCAAGGAAATATTCCATAATATTAAGTCTGTTATAACCACCAGCCTTAGCTAAAGAAATTTGCTTCATACAAACTACTGTGGGATAACAGAACTTCCTCACAAATGCGAAATATGTGTGTGATACACAAAAATATGTGGCTTATTCATGGAATATTCTCTTTTACTTTCCCTTTGTCAATCTCTATTATGAGAGTAAAGCCTTCAGAGGAAGGAAAAAAGCTCTCTGTGTATTTGTCAAGTATCTGATTAACAATCCTTTCTTGCTGCCATCATATAACCAGAAAATAAGATAACTGACTGTATAGAGAAGCAAATGCGAGTAAATTCAGTTTTCTGTGTGATTTCTATGTTCTGCTATTTTCCAGAGTGCAAGAATAAATACTATAGCTTTCTTAAAGGATTTTCATCACATCATAAAATTTTCAAAGCACATGCTCGATAGTTTCTCAAAGTCCATCAGTTCTCAAGTAGAATGTACTTTTCTATAACTGCCATTGATACAAAAAAAATAAGGCAGGAATCTCAGCACTAACTTGGCACACTGACTGCAAGCAAAAGGCTGTGCCATTCAGATTCCACCTCTTACCTGACACCTGTTTCTGGAAGGACTCAAACAATGCCCTCAAACCCAGATCCTAAATCCAAAAACGTTTGAAGCGTGATCAAAACTGTACATTTTGGGCCATCTCTAACATGAAGGGAGATGAAGTTTCTCTCTCCAGTGTCCCTCTCCCCCAATAGTTTCATTTAACTAAAATCATCATTAGACTAGAGATTATCCATAAAAAGCAAAGCAACTGAACCTTCCTCCTGAAATCAGGCGACAGGAACCAATTACGCAATTCCCACTTTGGGAAAGATAAGGCATTTCTCTTCAATATACTCCAGAAATTAAGAATTTAAATTGCTCTCCGAAAGGCACTGATAGGTACCTCTGTTCTCTGTTACCAATAAAACATGCATTAAAAACCACACACACACCCCAAACTAAACAAGAAAGTGCTCCATCTTTCCTGCTTCTCACTACTGCTAGGCACAAAAACTGAAGACAACCCATTTCCAGTAGACGGCAGAAAAGAAATGCCTATTTAAGGGTGGTCAAAAAACAGGCATTAGAAACAGTGAGCTAGAAGGCATAAGCAAAACACCAATAGCTCACCATGATTTCCCACCTTTAAACTACATTCAATTCTCTATTGCAGAAGTAGTACAAAAAAAAAATCTTAATGCTACATGGTGCAAACTTATTCCTATAATTGAATCAACATTAAATATCTTCTGTCTGTATTTTGCCAGATGTGTACTGACACCAAAAGTTGTGTGCCTATGTCTTTGTTTTTGTCTTCCCTCCCCACCTTTTCCCCACCACCTCAATCCTCCAGACATCTGACCTGAACTCAGAAGTTTTGAAGACTAGAGATACTTCAGACTGTCCTATTCAGGTCAGAGTGTGATAGTGGGGCTTTGAAGAGTGATACCGATAGAAGTGTCATTGGTCCTACCGAGACTGGGGAAAGAGCCTTGATCTATTGAATATATGGTTGGATTTTCCATCAAGCATAACCTTACTGGAGCTAGCCTTTCCTGTACTTCACAGCTGCCTGAAACAATGGCTGGTGATAACAGGAGTGAAACTATGACAGGGTATATGCCAATTAAGTCATTATCTTACTTTTGCCCATATTGTATGCAAATGCTCACTTGTAGAAACACACACAGTTTAAACAAAATACCATGATACTTCATAGGAAAAAAAGTAATTGCTAGATCCATGAGACCATAGACCAAATATCAAAATGCTGGTTTAACACATCAGACCTAGTAGTATCTGGCCATTTTCTGNCCCCCCCTTTATTTTTTTTTTTCAGATCCATTTTTATGTACCAGAATTAACTTGTGGTCACAATGAACAGTGCACATATACGCAACCCACGCTAGGCAAAAACCCAGCACCTGTGGGTTAATAACAGGCCAAATACCTCCTGACTCAGACCACAAAGTGGTTTTATATATTTTTAGGAAATAGAAGCTATCTGGAAGAAGGGAAGATCTTCCTCTACTGGTTTCAAATACTTAAGTGGAATAGACAAGAAACACTATCTTAATGTAGAGGTAAAACAAATACATTTGAAATATTCAAACAGAAGAACCAATCCTCAGCCAACTGTACTCAGAATTCCTGTTAATTTGGTGTACGACTTCAGCTTTGAGAAAAACAAATGCCAAGACTTGATAAACAGTCCTACAACACCTTCTTATTTGCCTTAATTTTATTTGCAGACCTAAGCTGTTGTGAAATAATCATCTTAACGCCCGCATACAAGATTGATTCAACTTTCGACCTTCATATTTCTTGAGAACACTACAGAAGAGAGGTTCCCAAAGGAATTCTCTAGGCCATGCTAAATAATCTCTGGGTCACACCACTGTGAGCTCAGATACCCTTTGATGGCCTCTTCACCAGTACGTGGCTTGGTCTACCACTTGCCTACCCCTTGCAGGAGTGCCTAATACTGACAGCATTCTGGGGACCACAGCTTCACAGATTCCCAGAAAAAAAAAGTTTAGAGAATAGTCTTAAGGCAAATATCAGCAGCACTTTGCTGCCTATTAGCAAAAAGTTGGGCTTTTTCTGACATAAAAGAATGCCTGAAATCCTAACATGTCTTCTTTTATGTAACCATAATAAATTAGCTAATCTGTACCACATTTATCTGCTTGAAAGAGAAAAGCTTGTCCTAACAAGCTGCAGGGATGTATACAGACCTCTAATGATAATGGGCTGTTTTCACTGTTAAAGCTCTTTGAGATATAAAACATAACTAAGCTCACTTCTGGCTATAGATGACTTAAGGACCTAATTTGGGAAGCAGTGCTGCTATATTCCGGTGCAAGAATGATTGGAGGCTATATATAGGTTCAAATAAAGCTAAAGTTAATATACCTGCAGAAAGCACGTATGATTCCTGTACTATGTTTGTGAAATATTATGCGTGTTCCAGCTTACCAGTTTTATCTTTCCTGATTTATTTGATTCCTAGGTGATATTTTTTTGTCAAAGGCACTTCTTCGGAGTATGAAACAGGCAATCAGTGGAGAAGCACATGAAAGGTGTTAAGAGTGGCTTCACCTGTTCTTCATATGGGCCCCAATGTAAGCATACTTTTAAAACAACATCGGCACGTGTCCACATACAAAGACACGTTGAGGAACTGAAGGGTCCAGATGAAAGCTGAGTAGGAGCAGAAAGAAAGTGACATGGCACCAAATATGTACAAAGCTAATACAAATGGAGGGACAACCTCCCTGCACAGTTTTGGTTTTCCTTGTCACCTGTCTTTGTAAGTAATTCTGACAAAATTCTGACAGCTCAAGCTGTCGTGGATGGAGTGATGCCTTTCACTTGTAGAGGGAAGCAGCAATGCATTTATTGACATAAAACAGGGATTTAACAAAGTTTGATGGTAAATGCAACAGTTTTTTAACAAGATTCAAGATGGCAAGAAACGCTTGGTTATTTACTGCATAGATGACAGGGTCAGACAAAACTGTCAGGGAGACCCTCCCATTGAGTCAAGGTTTCAGAAAGAACCCCCTTGCGTTCTAAACTCCTTCTCAGAGAGGAGTCTAGGTGCAGCTGGATCCAATCTTAGTCCCAGACTTGGTGAATGGTTTATGTCTAAAGGATTATATATGCGCAATCGATCCTTTATATCACTTAGCTAAGATTTCAAAGTTTAGCATGCTATTAGTCACTTACTAAGGATCTGTTGGGGCAAGGAATTTCTGAACCTCAAGGAGCAACCTTGAGCAGTGTCCCTACTCAAGGGGAGATCCTGGCATGTAGCCCCCGGCTATGCAGGAGAGCTCAAAGGGCTCTTGGGCTGTTCACTATTTATGGAGGCAAAATGATTGGCTTGTAGTCATATTTGCATATTGTCCACAGTACCAGTATTGTGGTGAGGTGGGCACGTTGCTCAAGTTAGCCCTTAGCTGTTGGGGTATCTGTCTCCCTGAAACCACGTTGAGCCCAGCGCAGCTATCACAACTACATGCCCCCATTATGATCACCATGGGTGGTTATCACTTGGGCAGGGTTACAGGAGATAAAGATCAGGTTGGTGCCTAGGGAGGGGGAGCACACTGTCACACAAGCGTTGTTGTCAAAAGCATCATGTATAACAAAATGGAGAGAGCACTGATGCAAAAGCATTCCTTGAGACACACTGGGGGGACAGCAGGAGAGATAGTTATAGGTAAAAAATGAATTATAACTCTCAAAGAGAATGGATAACTCAAAAATGCATACAAAAGATAGCCAGAGATAGAAGGGAGGATAGACAGCATGGCAATAAGAATAAACTGAAATCAAGTTTTCTATGCTATTGCACTATGGATAGAGTGTGTACTGAATGTATATCATACATATCCCTATGTTGTGTCAAATTAAGAAGCAGATAGCCAAATGCTGTCCTAAATTTTAATTGAAAAAGGACATCAGAACTGTCCAAAGACCTTCCCTGTTTCTCCCATAAGCACGCACATACACACACTGAAATTTAATTCATAAACAGAGAGCAGTATCTTTTTTAGATGCTGGAAAGTTCACAAAAATAATAGGAGAAATGGCTTAAACTCTTGTCTATCATTGTAAAGACAGTAATAAAGCTTTATTACTCCGGTTTCTCACCTCATGAAGACATGGGGCCTGATTAATTCTGGCTGGCACTAGCAAAGCCTGAGAGTGAATGCAACTTCAGTATAGCTCTGACCCTACTGCAGACAAAGCAACTGTCAGTCTGCTTTAGCTTTCACCTCTGTTACCATAGTCCTTATAGCGCACACAAAGCACTGGTGGTGCTGTGTCCCTGCAAACTTCCTCCACACATGGTCTTCTGGCACATCTACTCTTGGATGCTACACTGCACTTTACAGTCCTTCGAGGCTGGTGTTCTGCTGGCTTAAAGGCCTTTTGTGTGGAAAAGTGTTCAGTGGGTGGGCTGTGAAGGATTGGTTCATGCAACCCAAACTAAGGAGCTGGAGCAAATGACAAGCAAGGTTGCTGCTTCTCACGTCACAGCAGACATTTAAACTAAAAATCCAAATACAATTTTTTTGGTTGTAGGACCTGTTGAAGATGTGTGTAAATTGATGTCAGGGTGTCGATTTAAACAACAAAAAATGCTCAATTTGAGCATTTACTGAGAGCCTTGCATTTGCAGCAACTGGAACTACAGTAGAACAAAGTTGAGTCCAATGCACACTTTGAAATACCCACCTCTTTTACAGCAGGGCAGCTGTGTAGCAGTTTACTCAGTTGGACTGTTTTCACACTTTACCAAGAAAAAAAAAACCAAACTTTTTCAAAATTACTGAGGTCAACCTCTCACCCAGCAGTTGAACCACAGAGAAGGTTCAGTGCGATTCCAGCCTTTCGGAGCAGAACAAAATGCCTTGGGAGGGGGTGTGTGGAATATCTTATTTTCCACTGGCAGTAGTACATTGATTTCTTTCCAGGTTGTTCCTGGTACTTTAGCCAAGAGCAATATGGGGTTAGACTCTCTACCCAGCTAAACCAGGAGTGTTCTGATCTAATGACTTCCCATTTCACTCTCACAACATAAACACAGCCCTTACCCCTCCACATCAGGACTGTGCCATGGGAAGTTCTGACAGGCTTAAGAAAAGTTTGTTTGCTTTTAAATGAGATGGAAAAATTATCTTCATGCCTGAACCATGACTGAGAAAAGAACGTAAAAAAAATAAAAAATTATGTAGAGACATTGCTCTGCCATATTTCTCCATCCTGACTTCCCACTAGGTGCACTGGCCTATAAGAAAATGTTAAACAATAGTAGCACACAAGTATTGTTACTTGAAGTCCAGAAGCCTAAGGACTTCAATGATATTCTCAAGATTGGGAACCAAACTTAAACAACTGTGAATACAGTAGTCTTGACTGCTGTGGGCAGGATGCTTGTACGATTCACTAGGTCACTGCCAAGGTTTCATCCTTTAAACCTTGAAGACAGGCCAGCATGTCAGATTTTATACTGAAAATTTTAGCCTTAGTAATTTGGTTTAAGTGAATTAGTTCTGAAATTGGCATTTTTTAAAAAAAAAGTTCACAAAAAAAAGGAAAAAGTGTCATTTTGCATCAATGGCACAAGACAAATCTCCAACCTTGAATTCTGAAGCCACTGACCCAGAATTCAAGCCTGGCCTATAAGTCAGCTCGCAGACAGCTATGGTTCCCCTACTTTGGGATCCTGACAAATAAAAATAACAATCTGAATAGGTATCATTAGCTGATTTTACCGCTTCCTGATTCCAGTATTTTCCTGTCTTTTGCTTTTTATTCCCACACACATACAAAAGCAGAAGCAAATTGACTAACACAAAATACATCAAAATCAATTTGACCAAAGTTTGGAAAACCAGTCTACAAATATATGAAAGGTATCAACATTAAAAAAAAAAAAGAAAAAAGGAAGAAACAGGATGAGATAGACTGCTGCAAGCAGGAGATGTAACTATGTTTCACTAGATTCTTTCCAAAACAAATTATTCCTCAATTTTATGATTTATTTAAATCTCAAATCAAAGGTGAATTAGTGAACAGTAATTGAAAAAGTAATCTCATATACTGGATAAAGATCATTCTCTTCACATACAAACTGTTTCCTCTCTATGATGATGATACAATTCTAATTCCAATCTAATAAAAATCTAATTCTAACAATATTCATGTGATGAAAAAAATTTACACCAAAAAAATAGTAACATTCTGGCTACTTTTTAAAAGGTTCTTGGCTATGCTACAAGGGCAAAGAAGGTAGAAATCTTCTGTGATGAGAATATCTGAGGCTCTCTGGCCATCAGCTGGAGGTAGTCTTGGAGAAGTCACAGATCACCCTGTTCATTGCCACCGCAGTGACTCTACTGGCAGGCCTGGGTGTTGGGAGACAACAGACATGGTTAAAAGCTACCACTTAGTTCTTCCAGTTAGCAGTGCACTTTGTGCTCTGAACTCAGCAGAATATTTTTAAAAATGAAAAATTTGATGGAATATCACACTGTGAATGTTTGCTTCCTGGCTAGTTAGAAACCATAGATTCGTAATCATGTAATGTCCTTTACTGTTCAATTTATTTATTTTTAAACTACAGATAAGCCAAATTAATTTACCCTTCTTGCATAAATATTATCCAAAATATTTTTTCATTGCTGTAACAAAGTAACTTTCTTCCTGCATCATGTGTTTCAAATTGAATCTACAAAGTTAATTTCAAAATTAATTTTGAAAATTAATTTTAAAATACAGCTTAGGTAAATTCCAAAATCAAACATTTATGTATGCACAGCTGATACTGAACAAGACATTTTTGCTCTGTAGCACTTCCCAAAAGGTTGCTTTCAACTATCTTGCCATCCATTGAACAGCCTCAGTCTACATTTCCTGGTTCTCCCCTTTATCCTTTATTTTTTCACCTTTCCCTCATTTTGCTCCTGTCTAATCTTTATTCTGAGCTCAGTCCTGCTGCTATTTAAGATAGTGGAAAAATATTTCTATTAACTTTAGCTGGACAGAATATTATGTCCTTGATGTAGATGTTTCCTATATTTCCATTGTACCCCTGGAATAACTTCAACGATAAAGTATCCACAAAAGGCAAGATACAAAATTCAAATACCTGAAACATAGTCTATACATGCAACATAATAAAAAGGTTTTTTCTTTAAAAACAAGTAAAAGATTGCATATCTATAGTCCTTTAGGCGTAATGCCCTAAATAAAATAACAAATATACATATATACACACACTTCATCACCTTCTCTAAAATACTGTAAGGGGCAAAAAGAATCAACTGGCACTGCTAACAATCGCATTTCAGTTTAATATTAACTCCTGTATACATTTCACTCCATCACTCCAAATCCCTCAGGGTTAATAAGAGCTCAGAAATCCAACCACTAACAGACACTGACAAATTTAATGAGACTAGAAACGGGGTCAGACCAGTACATTTCTTAAGATCACAATACTATTTGTCAAAAAGGGGGAAAAGGCAAAAAACCATTTACAAAGTTGTAGCATTGTTCTGCTAGCTTTCTTAAATTTGCTCATTACAGGTTACTGAACAACTGATTACAAGATCCTCCTGCCATCCCCAGGCAGTAGTGGACCAGATTAAGAGAGAGCAGGCAATTAAGTAAGGAAGAAATTCCCAGGAAATGTGAACTGAAGCGACAAATATTGTATTTAACACAATATGGTACTAGTATTTCTAATAAATAGCTGAGAAGACAAGTCATAGTAAGATCATTACAATACCCTTAATGAAGTGATTTAGTTTTTAAAATGGGATTGTGGGAAAGGACCTCAGAAATAACAAGGTATGGGTAATTAATCATCATCCTCTGTTATAGCCATGGTTGTAAAGAGAGCTTAGTGAACTCCCTTTCCAGGCAACACCACTGTGAAAATGATGGTAAAATATAACACATGGAGGGAACAAGTTAGATTTTGTGAACAGGAACCTACTCTTTGCATTTACCAAAAGCAGCTTCTAGGTAGTACTCAACATTGCAAACCTGCAACAGTGCAACAAGATGATGCACATATATCAGATTTAACAAGGCATATGAGGTCATAACATACTGAGTACTATATAAGTATCATTAAAATAGCAACTTGTGGAGATAGGCTAACAAGGACTTCCACTGTGTTTCCCCAGCTGAGCTGGAGGAAGGAAAGACACAGGAAGATAAAGCGGTTTGCCTAAGGCAAAAAGATCGATCAGCAGTATAACCAGGGTAGAATCAGGAGGAACGATGTATAATGCTCAAATCAAGACTAAAACTTCAACAAACCTTACTGCCCTTTTGAAGACAGATGGTAACACTGTCTTTTCTCACAATAAGACAATAACAAATTCAGTGTATCTGATTTATTGAGCATTAGGATCCCTTCATTGGTTTGATCTCTGTTTTTGATTTGCATGAAGAGGTACATTCCCATTAAGGAGGACCACTTGGTTCTTTTCCCTCTTGGTTAGCACAGTGAAGGTGAATGTCCCTGGAATGCTTCAAAGTTTGCATTTTATACAGGAAAGATATTTTGGATATACTGAAGTCAACAGACAGGATTTTCATCCTTAATTACCTTCCAGGGCTAAAAAGAATAATTCCAGCTACATTACTTACATGATAACAACAAGGATATGGCCTAGCTGCTAAAATGAGAGACAAAAGTATGA
Organism: Anarhynchus alexandrinus; assembly: GCA_008711295.1. Taxonomy (NCBI): domain Eukaryota; kingdom Metazoa; phylum Chordata; class Aves; order Charadriiformes; family Charadriidae; genus Anarhynchus; species Anarhynchus alexandrinus. The sequence continues at coordinate 727,938 of VUYV01000071.1, read as the reverse complement.
ACCTTTATTCTTGCCAGCAGAATACGAAATTCAGATTGCTTGATACACATAAAACTGCATAGAAAGTCAAGGTCTCACAATAGTTTTGCAAAACAGATAACTACTAACCTTATATTGTAAATGGAAAAAACAAAGACACAGTCTTTACTGCAATTTGTCAAAGTTCAGAAAGACCTGGAAAGTAATCAAGGCAAAGATTAGACACCACATGCTCTTTGTTTTTGTTGTAAACTGTACAGTTTACAACTAGTACTACTTAACTTTGCCTTCCTGAAGGCTCCTTATAACTTGCAAACTCTTCCATGCATGACCAAATTTGCTAGCAAATCCAAAACAATTTTTTCTAAGATTCACACCAAAAACTGCAGCCAGTGCAGCAAAAAAAGTTCTCAGCACAATTCACAGGCAGGATTTGAGGCACTCCTATGCTCTTCTGGAGCAGAGTAGGAACAAGGATAAAGTTAGTTTCAGTATGACCTGCCAATGCCAGCTTTACCATTTCTTGCTCACTGCTTCTTACACCCAGGAGACAGTGTTTGAGAGCAGCCTCAACCCCTTGAGCACAGCATCACTGCTGTGCTCCATGCACACAGCATTGCTCCGTGACCACATGAGACATAATTGCAAGATACAGGCTTGAGTTCTGTGAGACACAGTCCTCTGAGTTCCTCCACTCTTAAGTGCAAGTTTGACTCCTCTTTATCTCGCATGTCACAAGACTTCCCAAGTTATCATCATGGACTGATCCTGTCATACTCTGCTGCTTCTTACTCTGTATTTCTTTTTCCTTCTTAGCCATACAATTCTGGGGAGAGGTTCTTTCCGCATATCCCTTCCCTACAGCTAATGCACCAGGTTCAGAAAGAGTACGCTTGCAGTTCAGGTTTAGCATTCTTTGATGCCAGGAAGTTCACATAGACAATATAGAAGCCAAGAACATGGCTCCTACCAGCTACCCAGGGCTGCAACGTTATTACGTGACAACATAACATTATTGCAAAACAACTCAATCAAAGGAGCTATTTAACTTCTGCAGTAGGTTTTAGGAGGCTTTTCCTAAGCCTCTGTGGCAAATAAGCAAGACATGGTAAATAAGCATACTTTACTCAAGATTGTACCAAAAGTAAACAGTTTCACGTTGATTTGTTTTTTTGTTGGGTTTTGTTGGTTTTGGGTTTTTTTTTTGAGGGGGGGGCGGAATACGGAACACCACCTGTGAACTAAAGGGGAAGACAATGCTAAAACAGGTATAAAGTGTCAATCAGCAAACCTGATCAGCATCTCTTCTGAAATACACTACAGAAAAACAAGTATGATGAAGATCTGAATGCAGGTAAACATAACTAACCACAAGCAACATATGAATTCTTTGAAAAGGTCTTGCTAGTACCAGGGAAAATGTGCAGAGAAGCACAAAACCATGGAGTCAAAGCCATGAAACAATGGCTAGGAGAGTGTAATGGCTACAGGGTGTAAAGTGGACAGAATTTGATGTCGCAATAAAAAATTCATATAATAGTTGTGAAGATACAGTCAGAAAGCATCATCTATGTCTGGCAGATAAGGTAACCTAACATTCAGGCAAGTTCTGTCGCTATTATTTCAAAGACTTTAATTTAAGGGTCCTTTTTGAAAAGGATACCAAGTCCCAAACAAAGATATTCACTGGGCAGATGGGGACTGCAATTTCTCTAATACACAAAAAAAAAACCCCAGCCTTTTCTATAGAACCCCACATTTCAAAAATATGCATTCTGAAAATAATCAGCCAAATTTCTTCTATAATAAAGGCTATACCAGCAGTAGCTTCACCTCTTCACAGTGCTTGTGTACCACATACTACAAAACATGTTACTGACCCTGACAAGGGGGATTCAGGATAAATTCTTAACTGTCTTTAAGGATCAAAGATGGTGCTTGATCATTTAAAAAAGTTCCCAACTAACAGCAAGCCACAAATATGAAATACCAACTGTAATGAAAAAAGGTCTAGCGAGGCCAGTTGAACAGATTGTTTTAAATTCATCCATTTGTTCGCATTTTAAAGTCACCATAACTTCACAATTATTATAATGAACAAACTCAAATTTCCTTCAGGTTAAAAGCCAAAATTCTTTTGTGACTTCTACAGTTCAACATAAAATATTTTATAGCATAGCTCTGGGAAGTAATATAATATGTTTCTACAGCATGTTATACAACTGAATATAAAGATATAGTGATAAAACTATCAGAATGAAAAAGTTAGGAAAAATCTTGCATTCTGGCAGACTTGCACACCCCAAAAATGCATAAAGTACAAGTGAAATGCAATTATTTTTACTGCCTGTGAGCTAAACTGCTGACTTACATTTTAACATCCTGAATATAGGAACACAGATATTTTACCCGGAGATTCAAAGAAAAAAAAATAAAAATCTGTTGAGTTCATATTCCTCATGAATGCCACCAAATGATGGCAAATCAATAGTTGCTACTTTACTAACATTATCCTTTGGATCCAGTCAACTAGCATATCTGAAAATCCTTCCCAGAAGGACCATATGGATACACAAATCTGTTTTAACTACCACCATCAAAACTCTCACAAACAACCCAGCTTTCAGTTTGGTTACAGGTGGAATATAAATCACTAAAATCAGAACTCCTTCATAGTAAGGTAAGCTCCCTTTATGAAGCTATAAAATTCTTTGCTGAATTCTTATAGGGTAACTGAGTGGAATGGAAAGAATACAAGGTCATTAAATGAGGCATCATTAGTGCCCTGAGCTATGCAATAACTGAATTTATTCCTTGTCACCAGAAGGTAACTTTACTACATTATTGGCAGAGCACCTTCCTTTCTTCTGTAGTACTCTATTCATACAGATTACTGCAAAAAGAGGTTTTTCAAAAAACGTTTTCAATTCCTCAGCAAGCATTCCATTCTTGAATGGTTTTTAAAAATTCACAGAGCAGCAATTCATAGAGCTATGTAAGCACACTGAGCTCTGAAAATCTTCAACTCTAGCTCTTCTATTACAGATAACATGCACTTTTTTCTCTAGAGTTTCTTACAGTCTTTATCTGAATGCTTTAAGAGCCACAACATGCAGGTTCCTGACATCATCCAAATAAAACTGATTATAGGGAATGTAGGATTTAAATTAGCAGGGCAAGATCTATGCACAGTAAGTAGCCTGTAAAATACAAACAGGCAATACAAATATTGTTTTCTACTTTGCAAGGAGTGCTTGTCAGACAGGAAGTTCAGTTTGCAGCTGTAGGTGGGAAAAGCCAGAAATACAGAACAAGCCCTTGATTATCAGCAGCAGACATTGTAGGAAACCATGAAGTAGAAAGAATTCAGCACTTACAGAAGATGTTTAAAAAGTGTAAGGACATATACAAGCATTGATTATACAAAGTATTTAAAGAACTTGTACTTAAACATGATTTTATGATTAATTTTGAACTTGAGCACAGTCAGAGCTGTACATGCTTACAAAATGGATTGCTCATTCTTGAAGAGTCAAGGTCATATAAAAAAAAAGAAAAAGTGAGGCAAATCCTGTGAGGACAGGCACTAATAACAGAAGTGGTAACAAAGCGCAGAAACCATGCAGGTATGAAGTAGAAAGGTAACAAGAACTGAGATGGTTAAAAAAAAAAGAATAGACCACAATGAAATAAAAGGGAATAACCTTTATTCAGGTTAATTCACAGAAGTCACATCCCTAGGAATCATTCGAGGGATTCATATTTAAGAAAATAGGTAGACAACCAAATAGGAAGCGTTTCAATGAACTCACATGCAACCAAATTACTTGCTGCCCAAATTTCAGTCAAAACCAGAACTTAACTTGAACCTAAGGCCAGATGAACGACTGGCATCAAAACCTACAGATTCCCATCACCTACAGAACACAAGGGGCAAGAGGTCATTGGCTAACCAAGTAAAAAGGAATATAACTGTGCAATTTTGGCCAAGACTCAACTTTTTATGACTGGATAATACAATTTCCCTGCCTTCAACTCTGAGAACTAAATCACCCAGTATTTGTGAAAATTTTAGAGGCTCTAGAGATAGAAACCAAATAGGTAGATGCATTCTTTTCCTGACAGCCCTATTTGGGGTTCTATTTCTTCATAAAGAACATCTGAACACAATATTAAACACATTTGAAAGGCTCTTTGCATGTTTTATACCTCAAACTCAGTGTTCTAAACACAACCCTTCTCAGCTGTATAGAGGTCACATGAAGCTCTAGAAAGGAAATCTGATGTGAATAGTCCTCGAAATAATTCAGTTCCTGAACAGGTAGAAACTTGTCTTAATTTACAAAGATTTTTTTTTATATATGTCAAAACTAAACAACCCCAACTCTCTCAGCCTGACCTCAAAGGGGAAGTGCTCCAACCCCCTGATCATCTTTGTGGCCCTCCTCTGGACCTGCTCCAACAGATCCACGTCTTCTGGAGTCTGACAACTCCAGAGCTGGATGGAGAGACCCCCACTCCAGGTGGGGTGTCACCAGAGCAGAAGAGGGGCAGAATCACTTCTCAACCTGCTGGCCACGCTTCTTTTGATGTGGCCCAGGATACTATTGGTTTTTTGGGCTCCTAGCACACATTGCTAGCTCATATTTATTTTTCTGTTCACCAGTACTCGCAAGTCCTTCTCCACAGGGCTGCTCTCAACCCATTCATCTCCCAGCCTGTATCCATGTTTGGGATTGCCCCAACCCAGGTGCTTGACTTTGTTGAACTTAATATGTTTGCTTGAGCCCACCTCTCTATGCTGTCAAGGCCCCTCTGGATGGCAATTCATCCAGAATTCCCTGCAGTCTGCAATGAGGTGGTATTCCAGTTCATATAATCTGCTGAGAAAATAAAGTTTTGGGTTCTCTCCCACTGTGGATTCCTTAAATCCTTCAGTGTTTTCCTTGGATTTTGTACCTAATCAACAAATTCTTCTCTTTTATTGCAAGTCCTCACTCTTTAATGACACTCCCCCTCCCCCTCAAGTCATCCCCAATTCCTCTGGATATAAGGGGACAAACACATTATAAATTTCCAAACATCTATTTCATCTGTCTTTATACATAGCCAGACAAGGAAACACAGATGAAGAACAATATTTTTTTCTCATAACCAAATCAAAGCTGACCTCAAATTTTTATACTATGAAATTCAGTGTCTCCTTCTCTTTAGCTCTCTATACCTTAAACTACTGTTAATTCTAGGGCCATCACAGCGTGGGCCTTGCAATAAGTCTCCTGCTATGTTGGTGTCTCAGCTATGTGAAGGCTTCTCACACAGACCCTTCTAAAGCCCTGTTCTTGCTGAATATTAGAAAAGCACATTTCTTCGCACAAATTATTACTTTGGAAGAGGTTTCAAATCTGAACTTAAAGAACACAGATTTTTGTATATGACACTGGAAAACACCAGCTCCTGGGTTTTGTTCATTTCATTTTAGTTGGTTTTGTTTGGTGGGTTTTT
>VUYV01000071.1:647557-722428 GCA_008711295.1 Anarhynchus alexandrinus | reverse complement strand
TTTTTTTTTTTTTTTTTAACTACTCCATCTATTTCAGTAAACTTGAATTCGGGGCAATATGATTACAATTCCCCCTGGACTTAAAAGGAATACTTTTCTTACATTAACCATGTTCTTGCTTCCATTGTAATGTTGTACCTATAACATGACTTTTTCTTACGTTCTTTTATGAATCTCCTTCCTTCAGTAATTTCCATCATATCTTACATAGTGTACAGATCACATGTATCACTACAGCTTGTACAGTTCCTTTCACCAGAGAAAGCATGCGTGCACAGTGAACAGATCTCCAGCTACCACATTATATACCATGCAGATATACAAAAGTAGCACTGCAAGAAATAAAGAGTTAAGAAAAACAAAAAGTAGGCTAAAAAGAACCCCAAAAAGGCATACCAGAAGAAATTCAGATTTCTTAAGAGCTGATAGATACTCTACCACTGATATTCTTAACGACAGAGAGCACATTAATCTTAATTTATATAACAGGACACCTAAGCATATCCTCTAGAGAATTTACCAGAATGCCTGCAGATACATAGTACATTTTAAAGAGCAATGCAAGACTATAATTAAGCATGCCGTGACCTCACTCACATTGTTCTTTCATAAGACTCAGATCTTTAGTTCAACCAAAAAAAAAAAAAAAAGGAAGAAAGCAACAAAAGGAGGAAGGACTGTCTTTTGGTTAAGAAATAGGAGGCAGGAAACCTGGATTCTATTTTTGGCTCTGCTACAGAAGTCCCTTATGGCAAACTTTTCCAGCTTTGGGGTACCAAACCAAGGAAGTGATTTTGAGAGATGAAATGCTACAAAGGACTTAACCACAAGTACTTAGATTTGAAAGCCTTGTCTACTTTCTCTGCCTCACTTCCTTCATCTGAAGCAGTAATAAAAATTCTCATCTATATCCTAATAATGATGTAAACTTCCACCAGGAAGCAACATAGTAATAGTATTAAAACCAGGGAAAAGAAACTAAATATAGACACCTATTAGTTTTGTCTTCCTGGTCCTCATACTCAAAGTATTGATCTTTTATAAACAAAAAAAAAAACAACCCACCTTTAAATAATCAGCATTGCCCTTTGTTTGTATGTGAGTTGAGATTATAACCTCCAGTATCACCTTTCATTTTTGAAGCTGTAAGGTTGTTTAGACAATGTATTAAACAGTCCAGAAGTATTGTATTTCTGAAGATCAGGAAGACAAATCCTCTCTGCCCCCACCCCCACTTCATTTTCAAGAGTACCTCCTCCAAGATATATAGCCCAAATTTCAACGTCTTTCAGTAAGATGATTATTTTTTTTTTGGTTTGGGTTTTTTTGTTTGGTTGGTTTTGTTTGATTTTTGGTTTGTTTGGGGGTTTTTTTGGTGGTGGCAGTGGTGGTGGATTTTTTTTTTACCTAATTTCCATATAAAACCTTCCTCGATTCTTTTTTTAAAAATATGGCTAATCTTACTGTATTTCTCACAATTGCAACACTGAACATGTAAGCCAAGAAGCAAAAACAGTGCTTTCTTTCACTTTTTGCTATGAGTACTCTTTAGCTGTATAACTTCAGATTCAGCACTCCAAAGGTTAAGTTTAGTTTACTATCCAATATGGAAAGCGGAAGAAACCATGAATACAATGGAAAAAAAAAAGGTGTTTAAATTACAATTTTAAGTTAAAGAAAACAAAAAGGCCAATGAACTTTCATTACACAGGAGGCAGGGCAGGGACAGAAGAGAAAGGCAGCTTCTTTTACATTGGCTTTCCCATCTGGAAAAACTCACCGGCAATATGGAAAAACAATACCAATAGAAAGATGTGAGGAAAGGGTCACACCATTTTTCAAAAGCTGTACTAAAATAACTCTACGGAAGAATGGGGATATATGTATCTCTAAGGAATATATGCACACTTCACATGCTATAGTGAACTGGCCATCACTGATGGCAAGAGATTATTTTTTTTATGGTCCTGTAAAGTGCTTTATGTAGGACTACTGACAGATCCTATTTCCAACTGTTTTTTCTCCTAGGAGACAAAACTATCACTAATTGTAAGTTCCTAATTCACTGAAACAGAAAATAAAGTTTCCACAATAATTTGGGTTTTTTCCTCAGGATGCTGTATAGTTTTAAACACTATATCCATAGCAGTCTAGATGTCAATTAGACAAAGTAGGTCTGACAGTATGTTAGAAAACCACTAGTGTAGTGACTCAATACTCTAGAGACTTTTCAATACAAGCTGTGATTTCCCACAAAACCTGAGAAGAGAGAAGAGTGTAAACAACAGTTCACAAAGCACAGAGACTTGATTTAAGGCCCCAATTCTAAATTCCTTATACAGCCAAGATAACTGTTGACTTTAATGGCTGCTGTAGAAACACTTAGAATCAGTTTTTATGTGTATGGTACACTTTTCCTGTGGAGACAGATATTATTGCTTGGGGATGTGTCTGCTTTTACTTCTGAAAGATTCTGACCTAAACACAAAGCAAGGCATGGTTCTGGTGCTGCACAGGACTAACCTCAGTTGGATTTGTGTTACCTTTTCCCTGTGACAGGGCAAAACAGTGCATGCCTTTAAGTTATTTCAAGTCCCTCTCACAAAAAGCAGGAGCATGAACTGGAATACTGAAACAGGCATACAACTTAGGCTTAGTTATAGGAACAATAAAGAATAAATAAGCCTTGAATCTTGTTAGTTATTTTGAAACCTGTTTTAGTCCTTTTAAATTCCCTATAAGATCCATACCTCTCCTTTCTCTAACCCAGAGAGAAATATTTTGTACAATTCCTGGACTTTATGTCCACACTATGTCCTTTCTGCAAAATTCTTAGAGTGAGAACACATTTCATCATTTTCAGTTCCTGCCTTTCCTGTGCCTTCACCTGTCTGACTACTGACAACTCCCCATCTGGGCTGCATCAAAAGAAGTGTGGCCAGCAGGTCAAGAGAGGTGATTCTGACCCTCTACTCCACTCTTGTGAGACCCCATCTGAAATATTGTGTCCAGCTCTGGGACCCTCAACAGAAGAAGGACACAGACCTTTTGGAGCGAGTCCAGAGGAGGGCCACAAAGATGATCAGAGGACTGGAATAACTCTCCTATGAAGACAGGCTGAGATAGTTGGGGTTGTTCAGCCTGGAGAAGAGAAAGCTCCAGGGAAACCTTATAGCAGCCTTCCTGTACCTAAAGGGGTCCTACAGGAAAGATGGGGAGGGACTCTTTATCAGGGAGTGTAGCAAGAGGACAAGGGGTCCCTTCCAACTCTAACCATTCTAGGATTCTATGAACTTCAGTCTGCCCATCTTGTTACATGGGTTTTCTCCAAAAATAACCCTTATCAAAATGAAAAAGGATTCTCTTTCAAAATAAACTTGGAAAATAAAAGCTTCATATTTACTTGGGGGTAGGGGAGAGTATTTCTTTTTATACCTCACTATATAGATTTGGCCTGCTGAGCCAAGCAATTTGCCAGAACATAGTGCTTGCTATATGAGACTTCTCGTGCTAAGATACATCATAGTGTGGAGCTGATATAAAGTGGCATGGTTTTCTTCCCATAGCATGGCAGACAGAGTTCTGCTTCCTTGAATGCAGTAGAACTGACCTGCAGGCAGTTTCCTTTTCCAGAAGTCTGTAGCCTAAAAAATTCAGTGCTTCTCAGTTCTGTGCTGCTGTTACCATTGAGTGCTGCACACACTATTCATACTTTGCATTTTTAGTTGCTAGCACAGATTCTGCATCTAACTTCCCTATTTATGTATTTGCAAAAAAAACCAAACTTGCCACCATCAACCTGGAACAATCTTTGCCATCCATAGGACGTGCTGCTTTTGGTTCTGTTTGCAGCTCGTTGTCTACTACAATAAGAGGCCTCACTGGCCCATTTTGCAACCTAAGTTCTTAGCATAGCAGTTGGCTTTAGTAACTTCTTTGACTTTTTGATCCAAGATTCAGCTTCTGGAACACATTAGTTATCACCAAGCAATTAACCTGGACCATTGGGTTAGCCTGAGCATTTCCATAGCAAAGTCATTAGTCTGTCTTCACTACTGTGTGCATCTGAAGTGATATTCCATGGCTCCATCTCTTGGAAGAAAATTAAACTAGTGAGACAGGACACCTCATTGCTGTTTATACTAGTCCATTCCACGCTTGGCTATTCAGGGCTTCTAGGACTCACTGATTTCCAAAGTAAGTTTTGGCTAGAATCTAATGAACAGTACACCAGTTACCTTGGCACCTGGGATCCCCAAATTACGTTCCTCCACATAACATTTCTTCCAGAAGACAATATATTTGTATGGTCTTACTGTGACTGTGAGCTTAATGGCATTATCAAAGTATCTGCTGGAAGACTCAGGTAGGGAAAGGCAGAGAATTCTGATCAAATTCTGATGAAGAAAAACATTGCATTTTGACATTGCATGTCAGCAGCCAGTTGATTATGATAAAAACTTACAATCTGACTTGAAGAAAGAAGACTAGGAGAAACACTGACACACTAATCCTTTTTGTTTCTGATTTTTTCCTGCATTCAGCACCACCACCCCTCCAAAATATCAGTTGTGCCACATATCAAGGCTATAGTTCAATGAGAATGAGAAAGGTTATTGCATTCATTATTCATTTATTTTTCTTTTCATGGAACCTCCATTAGGCTAGAAGTGAAACTACGCTATGCAGATGCAGCTACTAGATGCTAACCAACAGCCAGATTTTACAAACCTGTTGATTAGTAGCATCCCCAATGTCTCCAGTCCCAGCAGGGCACCACAGACTGGAGAGTCTATATAACCTTCATATCATTACCATAGCTACACCTGAAGAAAGTCAACCAGGTTAAAGAAAATTATACTTATAGTTTCCAGCGGTTTTCACAGAGTGCAGAAATCTAGCGATTTCCATCATGGCAAAGAACTGGTCCAGTAAATACAGTCATATCTCTACTGCATACATGTTTATTCATTTTAAATGATGACTGCATATACACTGTCATAATCCAAACTGCAGGTATACAAATTTGCAAATGCCTTGAGAAATGCATCCCATATTTCCACATTAATTCTCAACATTTTGTATGAACATTACCTAAAACCAAGTTCAAAAATTAGTTTCTAAGCATCTTTGGATCCTCAAAGGAAAGTGCAGCTGCAGCCTTAGAGGCATTTAATCACTCAAGTCTGGATGACAGAGTGCACCACTTACCGCTGAACAGGTAACGGAAGGGAATCTAAGTGGTCCTCGCCCTTAAAAGCCATATTTATCTTATTCTTACGTGCACTTCTCCATAGGCTGGAATCTAGAAAGGAAACAAACAGTCATTTAGTAAGCCTAGGGAAACTCAGGCCTACTGATCTGTGGAGCTAACTCATTAAAAAAAAATTCAAAAGACTATTCCTCAGACTACTACACAACTCAAGCATTTAACCAGGGCCATTAAGTACATTTCATGGCATAAGCAACATAGGGTTTGCATATTCCTGAACTTCCTGGGCAGGTAGAGCCATCGGGGTTGAACATTTCTGAGTCAATATCGAGTTATTTCGTAGCCTCATTTATTTTGAATTAACCTGAACTCTAGAGGAAATCGATTTAGTAAGACTGTAATTCTTGAGGTTATTCTGAGAAAGATTGCAAGAGAAAGCAAGTGCATGCTCATATGATTTCAGGATCATTTAGCACTACGTTGCAGAAAGGCCCTTGATGTTTAAGTTACTGAAGTATTGGATCCTTCAATGTTAAATGATTTCATTTTTCTATGAATTTGAAATGCTGTGCACATCTTTTCCCTCCACATTTTTCCTTTATACCTGGTGGCCAAGAAACACACTGTTGTACTAGAAAGAGGCAAGAGAGAAGGAGAAAGAGAGCCTTCTCATCTTCACAAAAAGAAGGGGTACTATCTCCCTCCTTCTTCTTTTAGTTAGCCCCATCTTACATTAGGGCATTACCCACTATAGACCAATGCATATTCTCAACAAAAACCAGAGAGGATTTATTCTACCACAAAAGGTGAAGTAATTCCCACTCACCCACATGGCTAGAGGAAGAACTAATGCAAAATAATTGAAGGAAAAGATTAATCCATGACTCAAGAAGAACAAGGAGGAGATGAATGAATTTGGAGGAGGAGACAGGAACAGTGGGAAATTATGCTTTCTTAGATGTGAAGAAAAGCCTGGAGTCAATGGATCTCCCTCTTGAAGAAAATACTTTACACAGGAAATTAATGCTGTTTGTGTCACCAGCTGAAGCAGAATGTTTTTGATGTAGCCACTTGTGAAATTCTGCCATTTGGTTATTGGCTACATTCTGCAAGCTGAGTCAGCCAGCATTTAAGATATTTGCCACTCCAAATTGCTCTTAATTGACACAGAGTGGTCTTCAGCATCTCTCCTAGCAAACTGATCTCATTGCTAATGCATGTCCTTGTTTTTTTTTTCCCCCAAGATCCCACAAACATTGTCCTGAGTACGTAAAAGTATTACAACCAGAGTAATGCATTCACATGCTCTGTCCACTATTAGTGCCAGATTGCTTTGGTAATGGTGTTGTCCTGTGTTCCTCTCCACCCCCCGAATTTTCCTGCAAAAAACAAACTTAGTCTTCTTAGTCCACGCATCTAATGAAGGAATAAATTGAAATATGGGAAAAGAATCTGGTGGGGTTTTTTTACTAAGTTAAAAATAGGCAGTTTAAGTATTACTGAATTCTTTCATGTAAAAAAATTTGCAAGTATCAGATATTTGATAGACTGTGCCTGAAAATTCATATGCCCAAGTATGAAAATATTAGTATGTATCCTTCTGCTCCCATGACACACCAAGATTTGAAAAACAAGCTGCTTGTTTTTTTTAAAGCATTTAGCATATGATACACAGACTTCACTAACAACTGGAATAAATCAGCAATCTTCATTTCTTTTTACTAGGGGAATTTTTTGTCTTTTTGTCAAAGAAATTTAAGGTTACCAAATATAAATAATCATATAATCAGATCTACTGGAAATAACCAATTATTACAGTTATCACTATCTTCATTTGAGAAGATACCCTTAATCAAAGATGAACACATCTGCATAAAGTCTTAATACCCAGGATATCCAGGATTAAGTGTCCTCTCCTAAATCCTATCATGTAAAGGACCAAGAAAATAGTCTCTCAGTCTTTCTGAAGGATTTACCTTCTTATGCTACCAATACAAAATCAACAGCTTCCCTCTGGCAAGCTAAAGCTACTTCACCATTAGCTCAGCCCACTAACAATTTCCACACATACAAATCAAAGCATCTGCTTGTACTCCATTACTTGTGATTGGTGACATAATGTACACAGACATAAATTAGATTATTGCATGTCATTGTTCCCTATAAATTAGAAACCTGACAAAAACACAGCTTTTTATACGCTTTCTTCCCACAAAACACACATTTATATTATGGCTGAGAGCCTTTAAAAATATGATCAACTCCTACTTAGAGGTCACTTATGCTCCAGGAACAATAACAAAATACCACACCAGTATCTTAACCAAACAGTCTGTCTCAAGACTATGATTAGATATTAGCTCAAATCTTTAAGCCCAAGTTAATGTTGATGACATGAGGAAATGTTCTCCTCAGGCACCTGGCAATCTGCCAGAGGACCAACTGTACCCCCAGGACAGCAAAGTACCACACTACCCTGCCTAAACCCACGACTACAAGAGAGGTTGGTGACCCAGTGACTGATACGGTGCAGGTTTCTGGTCCTGCTCAGAGTGGCTCCTCCACAGGCCGGGCAATTACAATGCTCAATGGCAAACGTTGTTCAGTTTTTGGTGTTCTCTTTCACCTTTCTGGGTAAGACCAAGAGAACTGTAAAGTAAAGACAATGACAGGACTGATGAATCCTTCTGTTTAGTGGATGCTGCTTTTTATTAAAGGCCACAACACAATGTTGAGCTCTAAGTCAGCATTCCTAAAAGGAAGGTCTCCTACTACGGCCGACCGTGTAGACGACTCCCTAAGTATCACCTCAAGTCAAAGCAAAAAGCTTTCAAAGTATCAAATGTTTCATCTTCTATAAAAAAAACATCCTGCTCCAGGTGAAAGGCTTCTTTATTTGGGCAAATACAGGACAACAGACATGGAAGAACAGAGACACACTGTTACTAACAGAAACACATATGCTAGTAACCCATCATGAAAATCTCTCTCCAAGGCTTTTTCTTTGAGGGACTGAAACATGGGGAGGGCAATGTGCACAGCCTCTGCTGCAACTGCTGTTGCAGCCTCTGAGCCTCTGTGCGGGGGCACCACGAAGTTCAATAGCTTTCACACAATGGTTATACGCAACTAAAACAGGTGGCACGCACATGAGCACTCAAAGATGCACAAACTGTAAGCATATGTCCACATGCCTCAATCCTTCCCGCTAGCTGCTTCCTCACAGATGGAGGAGACAGTGTGGCAGCAAGCAGAGCTATAGATCTAAAACAGTGCCTGAAGTCAGAGATCTTTCTCCTGATGACCATTTAAAAGATGCCCCTCTGACTTAAAATTTCATAAAAACATAAATATATATATATGTTTCATATATATGTTATGCATGTATACATAGATACACACACATTCACATGCATCAAGTATATACATACTGATAGGCAACATTAGCAGAGTTGTGCAGGAGAGGCTAGTGTTTTTTCCACTGCCATCAGTGGCCACTGATCAGGCCCACAGCCGGTCAGACCTGCTGTCTAGGTAAACTTGTAACAAAAAAATAACACCCTTGTATTTTGCAATACTAGGCATTTTGGCACACGCATTAGTGATGCTTATGCTGAAATAATAAAATTGTCATTCTTGGACTATTATAAGGCAATTTTTTTAATACATTACATAAATAAATGTCTGCACATAGACTTGTATCGCAATTATAAATAACAAATTATAATTAGTTTAATTCTTTGTGTAGACAGCAGTGTGTGCATATGAAATTAGATGTACTCAAGGCAGCAGACTCTCCTTGTGTCCTTCCATCTTTCTCTTTGTCATGTCAACACTGAATTAGATGTTAAGATGTTATTTCTTCATGTTTAGTAGACAGATGTAGATAAGCAGACCACAAACCACATTACATTCCCGTCAAAGACAGTCAGCCAAAAGCTTCTTTCAGAGAGCTGCTACACAAGAAGAAACAAAGCATCACACTTGAAACAGCATGTAAGCATTGCTCACAGAAAAAACAGTGTCAGCAGAGGATGTGACCTTCATAGCCAAAAAAACAACTCCAAAAACCAGAAAACACATCACGAGGAAGAGGTAACTTGCTTATATACAAACACCAGGACCTGATGCTGACAACTGACACACAAAACTAGAAACAGCTCAAAAAAACCTGTCAAACTAGCCCACCCATAAGTTAAAGAAGGAGTTGTCACATCCTAATTTACACTAGGCTTGGCAGTACCTGAGAAACCTGTGCAATGCCTCGTTAGCACAGCAGTGCAGCTGGGACCTGTCAAACCACTGGATCCACAAGAGCAGACTCCTCCTGCCTTACAGGAACTCCCCCGCTGGGAGTCTCCTCTTACTCAAGTCTGTTTAGCATTGGAGAGCAGCTTCTACAGTGCAACATGGCTTTTTAGCATCCTACAAAAGATGTTATTTCTCCTAGGAAAACAAATTGCATCTTGTAAGGTCTGCCAATTTAAATGTCTTCTCCATCATTCATCACGTTAGATTATATTTAACAAGCTAGAAATTAGGAGGATTTTAGCAGTCAGGTATTCTGCTAGAAATACATACGTGTCCAAAAGTATCACAGTAACAGCACATATTCAAGGTGAAATAAGTGTGACACATTTATTCCTACTACTGATGGCCCTAAGGAAGTTCTCCACCACAAAACAATGGCCCAAATAACTAAGTCCTGAAACACATGCAATCAAATTCACATTTTAGAGCTCATTCACTGTACACATGTCCACCCTTGTAAAGTCTTAAATCAAAAGGCAAATCCATGATCTTTCACCACCCCATTTCTAACCCTTAGCATAATTTCAACACTACAGACATATTAAAATATGGTCAATCAAGAGCATAATTTCTCTTTCTGAAAGACAGAAATCCACGCATCTAGCCTTTGATTATTAATAATCATCAGAATTAGAAAAGCATGTTGCCTATAAGTAATATGGTTAACCTGAGAAGAAGAAGTCATTAGCTAAAAGTCATTTCAGATTAGATATCATTTGATTAATATGAACAGTTCCTGTCTGTAGTAAAGTACAATCTCTGTTCTGCCAAACAGTGACTGTCCTTATTTTACAATTCTGGGAGTCTGGGAATCATTAGTTATTATTCTCCTGGTACACAGAACAACTGTTAATGGAATGCCACAAATCAAATTAAGAGCAAAATTCTGACAGCATTTATGTGATAGGTCAGAAAGTAAATACATATACTCTGTCCTTCAGCAACGTGTCCGGTCCATCAGGAGTTTTTCACACTAACCATTTGAGGACTCAGGATCCTGTTGTCATTTTGCATTATAACAGGCTTACATAGACATGAATTAATTACAACAGTAAGAGCCAACTCAGAATTAAGCTGGGTGTCACAAATCTAAGAAGCCATAAAACCGGGAGCAAGAAATAACGAAGAGTCCTTCAAATGATGCATTAAAATAGCTTGTATTAGCATGGGATCATATAAACAGATGTATGTACCACACCCCTGGAATGCAAAATTAAAACTAGGAGCTGGAGAGGTGGGAACAGGCACTATCTGCGGCATTCTATCATGGTAGCTGCTCTTGCAGAGCCAATAATCAAAGAGGAAGCACTGCTGCATAGTTTATGCCTTACACTTCAAGTACAATCTGAAGCCTAAATCCATTTTCACTCACACAGGGTTTTATTTTTAATGCATTTCTTCCCATCTTTTCTATTTTCTGCAGAGAGAGGATCTCATTTTAAACAAGTCTCTGCCTTTGACAATATCCCCTTTTATATATCATAGAATCATAAGATGGTTTGAATCGAAATGGACCTTAAAGATCATCTAGGTCCAACCCCCTGCCATAAACAGGGATACCTTCCACTACATCAGGTTGCTCAATGCCTCATCCAACCTGGCCATGAATATAGAAATATAAAAAATATATATTTTATATATATTGTATAATACAGTATACACTTATATAAAAATTATTTAAATATGTTATTATACTCAATTATATTATTTTTTCTAAAACATTTCCTATTTTATTCTTTTATATATAGTTTATATTAAATATTTATAAAATATATATTCTAATATATATGTGCATATTAAAAGCAGTGTGGTGCGTGTGTCTGTCTATCTACCTAATGTAGCCATTCATGCAAACTGAAGTCTGTGCTACTTCTTTTCTGTTCTGGATTTTTCTCATCTTAGTCTTACTGTAAACAGCTATACCTTAGAAAAATAGAAAGAAAAAAAACCAAACACAATCAAAAAAGAGGAGAGGCAGGTAAAGATCTATCTCAGTTGATATAGATCATCCTGAAAAATTACAGACAAGGAACATTATTTTTTTAGATCTTAAGGTAACACAAGAAGAGCAACAGTGCCAACTGCAAACATCAAGGTGAGGGGTGTGTGTGTAGAAATCTGAAGCCAGTCCATTAAGACACAGTCTCATTCGTCTGCATACAGAGTTTGATTTTTTCATTCAACTTTCTTGTTTTAGAGCCTTCAGGATGTCCTCGTTGAACATATACAACTTTTTCTTTTTTTTCATCACAACGCAAAAGTCTGCTTTTAAAGCAAGGGATGTTGGCTTGTTCATTCCATTTCTTTATTTTACCAAGTGGATCATATCGAAACACACTAAGCAGAATATCTGCAGTGCAACCAGAAGATCTGATTGCACTGGGAGGGGAAGCATAGACCCACGTTACCCAGGCAATCCAGCTTTCTCCATGACAAACCATACATATAACCACAGAGATTAGGAATAGAAGACATCTGTCATCACACGCACTACAGTCAGTCCTTTTGCCAAGGCATGAGTTTTCTTACAATGTATCTTTTGCAAATTTTCCCATCTAAGTATAAAATCTCTAGAAAGATGAACTTTACATCATCATGGACAACATTATAAAAATATTTACAATAAGGAGCTAGAGAAGGGCATAACAGATTTTAAGTCCTCCCTCCCGCCTTCCCTCCCTCTTAAAATTATTTTGGGCAAAAAGCCACTGGGCTAATCACTTAGTTGGCATCTTTTTTTTAATCTTATCAGTGAAAGTCTTTAAAATCTCCCCTTCTGGAAGAGGCATACCGATTTATATAGATGGCAGTATTATGGGAGCAAACTGATTAGTGGTCACATTTCTGGCAATTAGCATTTTAGAGGCAGTTTCACTGGAAAGGAATTTGCTTTTGAGGTTCAGGAATTCAGGAACTGAATAATAGGTGGCAAGTTGGTGCACTCCAAAGCTATATTTTATCTTTTATGTGATGCAGAATAATCACCATATAAAAATGTTTATTGGTTCCCTGAGCAGTATTAATGCAACTTGCTGCCATAAAATGCTGAGATGTACAACTCCTCTATCTTTACACTTCTCTTGCTTTCTGACAGACCGCGGAGTGCTTTCCCCTTCCCTTCTTAGAATAAACCAAACTGCCAATTTGACATCACTTGCACCAACACAAGTCTCAATTCAAACACTCACAATAAGGGTTTCCCTGTTTCAAAGGAATTTCTGAAGAGAAACAGATAAACAGGCTTTAACCTTACGGTTTACAGACCACCTCTGCTCACTGTGGATCGCCCTCAGCCATGGCGGCGCCTGCAGTGTGAGGGCTTTCTCTTTGGAGATGCCCAGGTGCCATTAGANATCGGGGACGAAGCAGCTGTAGATTCAGTACCTCACAGACATGGCGCTGAGGGCCCACACAGCGCCCTGAGGGGAGCCCCTCGGAACCGGTTCCAGCCGGCCCTGAGGTAAGCTAAAGCCCAGCAGCAGAACCCAGCGCCTGCCCAAACCGCAACCCCAGGGGGCTCTGCAGCCTCGGGGCTGAGGTGAGGAGGGGTCTGCGGCCACCCTGAGGGGGCCTGTGAGGGTCCTGCAGCCACCATGAGGGGGACCGTGAGGAAACTGCTGCCAGCACCACCTCAACCTCCCAGGTCTCCCTGAAAATAAGGGGCAGTTGAGGCCAGGTTGGGGGCTCCCACACACTTCCCCCCCCCCATCATCTATATTAGAGGTCAGAAGTTTGTGTGGATTTGGAATAAATTAATTCAAATTAAATTCCCCTGCGTCGGTCTGATTTACCCTCGACACCATAGCCACAGGCAAACAACATCCAGTCTAAAGGGTCTCGCCTTGTCTCCTCAACAAGAGGTGGGACTTTGTGTCTTCCCAGTCTCCTTGTGGAGACATCACAAATGAAAGGGCTGTTATTTCAACCAGCCATTGTGTAGGGCACAAAGCAAAATAAAGGAGGAGATTTTTTCGCCTTACCTTGTACAAGCCTGTGCAAGCGTAGACGGTGCTGCTCAGAAGAAACGCCTACAGAGTAGTGCTGTTATACTGTTATTTGTTAACATGAGGCTTCTAGGTGTAATAAAACTACAGCTAAGATTCATTATTCCCCCTGAAAGCATCAAAAAATTCCAAAAGGATCTTCAAACGAAAAGAGAAAAGAATTACAGAATCATTTGGGTTGGAAGGGACCTTAAAGATCATCTAGTTCCACCACCACTGCCATGGGCAGGGACACCTCCCACTAGACCAGGTTGCTCAAAGCCCCATTTCCAGGCAGGAAATAGAGAAAGAGAGATTAGGTGACCTACCCAAAATTAAACGTGATACAAGTACAAATTGAAACCACATATTCCAAATGCTTAATACTGTAAATAAGTACACAGAGAAGATGATAACCTTGCATTTAACAACTTCAATGAAAGGAAGAGAACGAGGACCTACACAAGTTACTCACTTGCTGCAAGGAAAGATGATAATAATAGTTTTGCACATCTCTGTACACAATCCGTTTTCTGTAATGAAAGGATTTCATCTTACTTAATATCTACTCCAGTTAGTCAGACAGGCAGTCTGAAAGACATCTTTACTTATATTGATATTCCTCTAAAGAACAAAAAAAAAATCTGACATTTTAACAGCGATGAGCAAAACAATATTATTAATTCAGGTTACAGCCCACACTAGCCAAGTCTTTATTGGAAGCATCACAAGGCATAACATGGTAAACAGTGGTGGTATTTTCACAATATTTGCCAGCAGCCATCAAGTTTTTCATTTTACAGAGTTAATATCCAGTTGCTCTTTTTTGTCATAACTCTGAAAACCTTAAAACCAGCTTTAGACCAACACAGATAAACACAATTTAACTAAAAGTTAATACAAACGGCCAAGAATAGCTCTCTCTAGTCATTGAGCAACTTTTCTATTTGAATTACCAATAAAGTTGTTACTTCTATCACTGAAGTTTATCATAATTTTTCCCCTTTCCTCTACAGATTGTGGAAAAGAAAGAAAAGGACATCAAAGAGCTATGAAAAGGTTAAAATGGAAGAAGATAAACAAGAGATGTCAAAATTATTGCCTGCTATATATAAGGTATCTCAACAGAATATAGGAACAGGGGATTCAATTAGCAACAAGCATGCAAGACAAGCCAACACACACCAAGGAATGTGTAAAGCAAGTGTGGTTGAGCTATGTACTTTCAAGGATCCCAGCTCTCTGAACAGTGATTCTCCTCCACTAGGCTATCTTCATGCTAATTGCAGTCTTTACCTTTAAGCATGTCTTTTCTAGATAGAGACAACAAATCCAGTAGAGTAACACAAACTTCTACTGACAAGCTGACAAAAAATAAAAACAGAGTATGTTTCTGAAACTACCTATAAACAAAAAATATGAACCTTTGAGCTACAGCAACATTTGAGAGTTGTTTCTGTTTCTTGCTTTTTTCCTTTAATAACTCCAATTAACATCTCCAGACAGCCTGTCAGCAGAACTATGTTGCCTAGTCATTATAATTCTACATAAAGGTCAAGTAATAAAGCAGCAGTGGGCTTTTTCTCTTTTTAAGGCTAAAATACTGCATTTATATTTTTGAACCACTGCCAAAGAGTATCCAATCATCAGACATTTTCTTCTCCCTCTGTCCTTTGCACGAAACAATGTAAAAGAGCCAAAAAGCTGCAATAACAACGCAGAGAGGGAATCCCCAGCAGGACTAGAGGCAGAACTGTTCTGTAGGATCATTCCTGTATTCGGTGTCTCAGAGGCAGGTGTAAGGTGACCAGAGCACATCCAGAAATCCCTAGCAAATCTGAAGGCTTGGGGGGACTTTACAGCCTGTACACATTAGATTAGATTTACACCAGAGATCACGTTGTGTCTTGGGAACAGCTTGGAGCAGAAAGTGCAGGGCCTACTTCAAATCACTGTGCTGCACTCAGTTGTTGTGACAAGAGCACTCCTCAGCCTCTGGCTGAAGAGCTCCAGAAGGCCAAACAAAAAAAGTTCAAATGGAATTATCTGACATAATGGCACAGTTTTCACGCAGTTTTGTGGGTTTTCTTTTGTTTAGGTTTGGTTTTGGGTTTTTTTTTGGTGGGGTTTTTTTTTGGTTTTTTGTTGGGGGAGGNAGGGGGGGGGAACGTTGTTTGTGTTTGGGGGTTTTTATGCCCCCCCCTCCAAGTCATAGCCTGAAGTTTTAGTATGGAAAGGCCAAGTAGGAAGCACAGGCAACAAAACAATAGAAAGAGACACTACACAGGGAGAGGAGGATTGTTTGTTAGCAAGTAAAGTTTGGATGTTGACGGATATACATATGAAGAACTATGCCACACCTGAGAGCTTAAAACATTACTGATCCTGACAGAACAAAACTGGATGCCCTGTTCCAGAAATATGTTCATCAGTGAAAAGTTTGCATCACTAAGGATTCAGTGAAAATGGGAAAGAGCAAGCTTCAGGGTTTGCCACTTACACTCAGTGCAACGGCAAAAACATTAGTGTAGAGCAAAGAGGGCTTTGTGCTAGGCCTTTTGGTTTTGTTTTGTTTTTTCTTTTGTTTAAAACCCAACTGGGCTGTAGAGACAACACAACATCCTCCACCAGCTTATAGCAACATTGAGTAATACACATCATAACTCTGTATTACACATTATCATTTCTACAAATATTATAGCTCAGTAGGGGACTCTGTAGTTTGATTTAAAAAGTGACTATCTACACATCACAGTATGTTTACTTCATAAAGCCCCAAATTTGGAAGGTATACAAATTATGGCCTATATGTTCTTTCTCATTAGTAACTCCCAGATACACAGCAAGTTACTGGAGTCCAACAACTTTGCATCTATCAGCTGAACTGAACAGTAACTGACTGGGTTCCTCAGCTGATGTTCAGTAACCTATTACGCAAAGGAACTGGACACAAGTTTTGAGTATGTGATGAACTATTTAAGTCTGTTCCAGGACAGATGTGTTATTTGTTCTCATGATTTTCTAAAAAGTGATATTGGAAGAAGAGAAAAATTATCTTTTAAACAGTACAAGTCTCATTGCAGAAGAGGGCTAATGTTTTGATAAATATTTCCTGCTATTATCATAGTTTGTGACAGCACAAGTAAAGACACATACACCAGAATTATTTG
The DNA here is from genome assembly GCA_008711295.1 of Anarhynchus alexandrinus. NCBI lineage: Eukaryota > Metazoa > Chordata > Aves > Charadriiformes > Charadriidae > Anarhynchus > Anarhynchus alexandrinus. The sequence continues at coordinate 705,752 of VUYV01000071.1, read as the reverse complement.
GAAGTAAAGGTCCCAGAGCCAAGCATTTGCTATTAGCAGCCAAATACAATGAATTCCTAATCATTAGGCTTAGGAGTGCTCAGATTCCAGACTTTTTTTCCTCCCCGCAGAAAAACGTAACTGTGACCTTGTTTTTTTTATCCACAGTTTTGGCTTGAGCCTTGCAGTTATTTATGACTATGCCACAGAACTTGCTCATTAATACTTCACTGAAAGTCAAACAGACATATGCACATTAGATTTCACATTAGGATAGCAGTCTGTTCACTCCCTTCCAATGCAAGCCTGTGCACTACCAGCGTTCCAGTCACATGAGACTGGTAAGACCAAGGGAACCTTTGTGAAAGTTCTCCATGAACTTCCATTCCCAGAAATACAGTGTTGACCATTTCAGGTGTAAACGCACCAAGACTTAGCAGAGGTCATAGAACTGATCCATTGCCCTGAAAACTTCAGTCTTCAGGCCTGTTTCTGTTGTTGTCCGTGGCTGTGGAACACATCATCTCCCATTTGCAAGAAGAGAATAAGAGTAGCCAAGTAAACTCCAAATCTCTCCAGAGAGCTCATTTCACTATTAAAATACCAGATTTTTTTCCATCTACCAGCTCTGAAGAGAACATTTCATGTTTAAGAGTTTCATACATCTCCCATTTTTCATGATCAGCCTCAGAAAACTCTGCTCGTCTCCAAATACCCATCATCTCCCAATATTGCCAATGCAACTGAAGCTGATAATTGGCCTCTGCAAGAAGACAGATGTGTTGCTAACCCCTCATAGGGACAAAGTGTATATCCCACCTGCAAATATAGCTTTCATTATTTTCGGAGTGCCTAAACTTAGACATACTATCAACAATCCAACATTTATGTCAGCTGGATCCAAAGAACTGCCTGTGCCAATTACACTTGGGTTATACCAGTAAATACTTGAGGGCCAGGCACACCAAACAACATGTTAGGTATTGCCAATGCCCATCTACTGATGTGCCAATGCCTTGGCATCCAAGAGGAGGAAGTATCTGCCATCTGAGCAGTCAGGGAGACAGCCTGCCCCACCAGCAGTACAGACTGCATACAAGTTTTTCTTTAGATGCACAATATCTGGACAAGACATGGCACAGAGGTTTCAGGGCAACAGGCCATGACCTCTCTTCTCTGTCAGTGCTCAGGTGAAAATATAGGATTCCTGAAGCCACATACCATCTACATGGAAATAGCCTCAAGTTGCACCGGGGGAGGTTTAGATTGGATATCAGGAAAAATTTCTTCTCTGAAAGGATTATCAAGCATTGAAACGGGCTGCCCAGAGAAGTGGTAGAGTCACCATCACTTGAGGTATTTAAAAGACAGGTAGATGTGGCATTTAGGGACATGGTTTAGTGGCAGACTTGACAGTGCTAGGTTTACAGCTGGACTCAATGATCTTAAAGGTCTTTTCCAACCTAAACAATTTCATGATTCTACGTTCATTACCGTGACTTGAATGTCACATAGGTAACTTGGGCCAGCCTTGTCAATACAGACCTCAGTGAAAAACTGTCCCCAAAAGCAGAATCAATATTTGTACAGCAGTCTCAAACACTGAAATGTTTTTATTTATTTAAAGATGGAGAGCTATGACCAGTAACATGTACGTGCAAGGGAAAAAAAAAGGGACATCCTTAAATTGGAGGAAAAAATTTAAATTACTGCAGTGGTAAATGTAAATCAGTTCTGAGACCCAGCCACCTAATTGTCCATTAAGATATCAAAAAACAGATTCTTCTTTTAATTTAATAGTCTCCTAAAAGAGAACCCAAGAAAATGCTAGGCATTACTCATGGTGGAACTACAGGACAGAGCTTTCGACTCATGACTCATCCAATAAAAGTGAAAGCAGTTCATAAGCAGATTCTGAAAAGTTTCAAAGCACAAGATGAATTTACCTTTAAAAAAATAACATTTCAGTAAGAAGGGAAAAAAAAAAATCAGTTACAGGAAACACAGGGCAGTGGTTACAGCTAGGGAATGAAAATAAGGAAATCATCCTGCTCTCCACAGCAAGGTTTGTCACCAACTTCCTCCCAGCTACACAGCAAATTATTTAACCTCTCCATATTCGGAAGCAACAGTACATCAAAATTCTTCTACTCTCTTCTGTGCAGTGACAGAATAGGTTCGCAATAATGTTGGGGGAGGGCTTTTTTTGTATGTTTACAGCCCTTGAACCTCAAGTTAATTTGAAAATATTTGCCCAAATCTGATTCCAAGAACTGAAGAGTTCATACATGTGAGAGTGGAATCCCTAGTGCAAGACACACACAAAAAACAACCCAGTGTTTTGGTTTGTTTGTGGGGTGGGGTTTGTTTTGGTTTGGTTNAAATCATTTATCACTGACAGGAGATGACTAAGATAGGAATTCAGTAGGGAATAAACATGGAAAAATAGGTCAGGAAACTTAACGTCCTAGAACCCCTAAAAGATTAGAAGAATAAAAACAGAAAAGTCAAAACTCGGAAGGGAAATGCTTTTTTGTAAAACATGTGCCACTTGTTCCCATAAAATCCCTGTGACTCAGAAGCTGGTATCACATAGTCACCGAACGGTTGAGGTTGAAGGCACCTCAGTAAACTTCAAAAAGGAACATTCTTATGGGCAATACAAACTACCAAAGTTACAATTAATTAAAATAATTTTTAAATCAAGTCTCGCACCTCAAGACAGTTGCTACCTGTATTGTGTCCCCCTCTTAGCATGTTACTGAAAGTTTGGCTTCTGATTTTAACTGAAGCCCAACCTTTTCCAGGATGCCAGGGAACTGAATGGAAAAACTAGACAGGGCCAGGAGGAGTCGATGAGAAGGACAGACGCATTAAAGCGCCCAACAGCTCTGCCACTGACTTCAGTGGTGAAACAAGCCAAACCCATATTGTACATTTAGGAGTTAAGATTGACTCGGACCTTTCTAAAACTACATATACAAAATACCAACTTCTGCAAATAATTATCAGGTCACAGACCCATAAAAGTCAAGAAAAGATATTTTATTACCTGCTTATCTTACTTATTTACGGAATAGAGCCAGTATTAGTCAGCACAAGTAGCCGCTTGCAAGCAAGAAGGCTTCAATCAGTGAGGAATCGAGGTAATTAAAATGAGGGAAATCCAAAACACAGTTATACCTACCAATCATGTCATCTAAATTGTACTATTTTATTCATTAAAAATAAAGCTTTGAAACAAAGATGCCATATTTTATGCAAGTTCTTGATTACCTTTCTGCCGAGGGAGCATGTAATTTACAAGAAAGAGGACTTAAAGCTTTAAGTGCCTCTGACTTAATTCAGCATGCTGTATTGATGGTCCCATTTAGATGATTCCATTTTAGGCCCCTCTAACGCATTAAAGGCATGACTTACTCACATCCATTTGGCTAATGATCCCCTACTGCTCTAAAGTAAATGACAGCTATTTACAGTAAATTATTCAATTAGATAGAGGGAAGTGCAGTATTCATTTTATATTGTTTGACACGGCAAAACAGAAGTGTGCAAGAAGGCAGGTGGGGCATTTTAATCTTTCAGAATCAATTGTTTAATCCACAGCAAGAGAATAAATATACTTCACAATACTTGTCAGCATCAGATTTTTATTGTAAACATTCTAAGAGACCGGTGTTACAACTCCAGATAATATAATTCTGCCCACTTCAGAAGTCAGTCATCATATAATGCAAGAAATGCTAGTAACCACTGTCTTATAAAACTACTTTATTTTAAGCACAATTTCAAGTAACACACAAAGCAGGAGTCCAAATTTCCATTTTAAAAAAAAAATTAAGCATAAGCAATTCTGAAACCCATTTATTTGTAATGGGATTTATACTACTAAGTGCCTACCTCACTTTCAGAAACAGTACCGAATCTCCCAAGACATTTGGATAGTGGGGTATTCTTAATTCATGAAATCCCAGGAAAGGACAGATCAGCTGCTCTCACAAATTAAGGGGGCAGTTCAGAAAAATAATCAAATAAAGCACAAGCTAGAGAAGTGCAGGTTGGGGCTAAAACACAGCCTAGAAGAAAGGAGAATGATCACACTGCAGTAACTCAAAAATAGTCTCAGATTTGAAGACCTTTTCACACATTCTTCTATTCTTTTCCAGGTGCTGAAGGGTGTGCTTTCACGTATGAGCACATGCACATGTTATAATGCCCACTGTATACATGCTACTGTGGCCACCACACCTGGAAAAAGGCTGAAACCATGACAATGATGTCCCCTGTCAAACCCCTGCCTCATAAAAGAGAAAATACAGAAGTTCTCCTTAGTATGGGTACGAACACAAAGTTCAAGGTGCAGGTAAGGCTCCTGTGCATCCTGAGCCTGCCAGTGCCCATGCTTTGCACAGTTCTTGGGCCTCCTAGCATTTAATACAGAGGGGAAGAAGGAAGAGGCAATTTTTCTGAGCCTTCCTGGCGAGGCCTGATTTTGGAGAGAATTTCTCTCTTCTGCAAGCCCAGAGTGCCTCAGAACAAGTGCCGAGCACCCCAAATAGAAGAACACTTTCCTCTGGCTAACCTGCCAATGCATTTAATTTTCTGCAGGCAGAGGGCCAAGTTCAGCAAGCACAGCTCCCGCAAAGTTTAATGGGAGTTGCGCTTGCCTATGCCAGCAAGGGAAGTTCGCCGGGAGACTGCAAGCAACATGCTACAGAAAATACAACTGTAGCCAGCATCTGTATTCAAAGCATGCATTTGAAAGGCTACAAAATGGACTATGCTTTTTTTTTTTCTTACTGTTTCAGTTCTTCTAAAGCTGCTGGCACAATGAAACCTTTCCTACCCTTAGTATATATCCACTTGCTTCCATGAGCAAGGATTCCAGACTGGCTGTTTGCAGTGATAAATTTAATCAAAAGACCAACTTACTGCAACTAGACTACTTTGAATATAACTGTCAGTCAGTGCCCATATACCCAGAAGTGCTGGCCAGATTGTTCAGACGACCTCCTACACACATGGCTCCTGAACTCCTAAGGTCTGTATTTCAATGGCTCCAGACCCTATTTTCTGCAATTTGATACTTGTTGCTTATTTTGTTAGCTACCTTCCCCCTCTTGTGAAGGATTTATCTTATTTTAGTTTCTAGCTCCACCAGAACCAAATATATTAAGCAAATTTTAGTCCAGATTCTCAGTGATTCTAAGCTATAGAGGCTTTGCCAATTTTTACTAGGCAAAGTTTACTCCATTATTATTTACAGAAACTCAGAAATCCCCTCCCTTTGAAATATCTTTTAGAGGCTATAATAATACAAATAATAGTAATAACAATTTTAGACCTTCACAAGCAATACTCTGGTCTTTCAGTCTCTTGTGTCTATCTCTGCTTGATCCACACCTCTTCATACAATGCCTTCCTTGTTTGCCCTCCTGCTCTCAGACTAAACATACTTCTATCTGCTCACATTCCCTCTGGTGCACAAGGAAGTGGCTCGGACTTACATTCTTTAAACATGCGATGATCCTCTGAAATGTTCCACAGCTATTTTCTGCTGAAAAATTACCTGCCTGAAAGGCACTGAGTTAAACCAGATTGCAAGCCAATTCTTCATCTAGTAAGAAGTCAAGAATAGTGAAAACACTTAGCATGGGACTGGAAATCACCCAGGAAGCCCAAGCTATAAAAATCCCCAAACCATCACAGATGAAAAAAAACCAAACAGGGATAAAAATGTGGATCCAAATTCACGTTAACAACTTAATTCACTAAGATAGACTTCTCTACACCAAATAATTAACATTTATATTTTTCTAGCTCTGAAATCCCCCACCCAGACAGACAAACAGGAAAGTTCAGAGCAAGTGAGACATTCACGTTACATTGCCAATAAAGCTGCTACACATCATACCTACACTGTGCAGTATTAAAAACGAAATATTGAGTGTACAAAATAGTACATGTATTTCTGAGCAGTTGTTCAGAATAGGCTGCTTGGAGTGGCGAAAGTTAGAAGACACTGAAGTGGGTGAGGCAGGAGGAGTCAATGTTGCACTTCATTTTCTCCCCTAAGCTCTTCACAGAGAAGTCCTTCCGTCTGTCCTTCCGTCCCCAGGGCCAGGTTATGATGGGTGCTGTAGCTGCCCATGCAGGCAGTGGGAGTGCAGCTCGGTGGGCCCCACACACCGGCAGTGACAGCACAGCCCAGCTGGCCTAAGAATGTGGCTAATACTATTGCCAAGAAAATACAAGAGCAACTATTGGAAGGAATGACTTGGCCTGGGATGAGTCACTTGACATCATCTCCTTTCAGATGGTAGAGACAGGAATGATGAGGCCCAGGGACTCAGAGCTCCCATGTCCTCATCCCCATTTACTGCCAACCCCTGCTGTCCCGAGCAAAAGCCCTGTCACTATTGTGCACAAGTTTCTCCAAAATAAGGACATTAACTGCTCCAAATGGACTTGATTTACAAGTACTATTTACAAAGCACCCAAACATCCCTTGATGAGGGGCAGACCATGGTAAAATTATACCAAAATATGGTACAATTTCCTTCCACCTTATGAATGAAAATGCAGTGCACCTGCATATTGCAACTAACAGACATTACAGGTCAGGCACCCACATCAGCTAGAAAAAGGCACAATGATTAGTTAGCCCAACCCTGCTCACATAACATCAAGCTTTGCTTGGTTTTGTTTTGAGGCTTTTTTTTTTCCTCAAAACCCTTGACATTGTTGTCTAGCTATGGTAATACTTAGATAAATAAAAGAACAGGCAACATTTCCATATGAGATATTGAGTATGACACCCTATAATGCCCCCTCTCCTAATTTCATAACTCACACACATCTAGATTAAAAAAAGTATATTCAGAGCATTTTTAATAGAACCAAGCACAAGGTAGAATGATTCCCTGAGGCTCTCCAGGTCTCCCACAATGTCAGCAGCTGTTTTGTACATCCCTGTAGAAGTGGAAGTCCAGAAATTTATTTTTTTTTTTACATTTTCTTTCTCAGCAGCCAGAGGTCACCTTCTTCTCACAAGACCTGGGAATGCTCTAAGTCATATACTTAGGAGCTAGAAATGGGAGGGGAGAAGCAAGAGCATTCAAACACACGAAGGATGTAAGAAAATAGATACAAAAGAAAAATCTGCTCTAGGGAGTCACTGGCATTGAAAAGGACTATGAACTGGTCTGAAAAATAAGCAAAGATGCACCATGAAAAAGCCTCATTGCATCCCATGCTTCTGGCTTAGCACATCAGTCTGTGTGGAGACAGTAAGTCCCTGGCATGGGGCAATGCTTCAGCAATGAGGAGAGCACATTGCACAGTACTCATTAGGTACTGTGTTATATTTTACTCATGCATCCTTCAACCAGACAATCCATGTTGGCTACATTCTTCTTTTGTAAATCAACATAATTTGGCTCTTTTAAAATTCCTCTTACTTTCCTTTATTTAACGATTTCTCCAGAAGTGCTTAAAATCGAGGACATTTTGAGAATGACATTAGAAAATCTGGCATACAAAGACTCAGATTCCTATAAACAGATGAATATCCCATTTTCTGGAATTCTAATCAGCTTCTGCTTTTTATTTCATCCCTATTAGATGGCAATCTCCAGAGTATTTTTGACTGCTGAATATTCATTCCTGCTTTTTCCTTTAAAAGAAACCTATTGATTGACTGATTGTGCAAATCACATCAAAATGCAGGTCCCAGGAAAAAAAAAATAATAAAGTGGATATAAAAGTACCAAAGCTTACACCTTGTAAGGGAGAAAGATAACAGAATTTCAACAGCAAATCTCTCTCTAGTAGAGAGAGGAGCGTAAAGCTCTGCACCTCACTGACTATACGTTGGCGTCTAACAGTGCTGTGCAGCATGACCACATTCTAACATTTCTAGAGAAACCCAGCTCCAACTTTTTATCTTTCATGTTCATGGATGATCTATGTTTTCTCAGGATGAGAACCAGTACCATGTTTATATTAAATTGCTACCGTAACTCAGGGCTAGAGGGAAGGTCTCTGCTGGTTAGCACGAGCATTTTGGGAAAGCAGGGAGGCTCGAGCTCTGGGTGTAACAACACTCTTCGGTCTCCTGGTCTCCGACTCCCACTCTACTGCCAGCAATTGCTCCTCTGACCTCTTCCAGCTGTCAAACCTCACCAGTGCTGCAGTAGGACCAGCAAGAGCGGCATCTGGCTTGTCTCTGCCCAGACACCACAGCAGCCGTGTCATGGAGCTGAGCAGCACCGAGTCACAGCTGCACTGTGAGCCCTGTACCACACATGGAGGACAACAAGTATCAAAGCATACACCCAGCTTTTTAGTTGTGAGTCCATGAAAATATGAAATCAAACCAGAGTTTCTTTTGTTCATAGACTTGTTCCTATGAGCGCCTTATGTAAAAAGCAAGAGGGAAAAAGCTGCCACAACACACACCTAAAGTAATTTTACTTCAGCTGCACTTTGGCAAAAAGCCTAGGCAGCAACAAGATTTTTCCCTTTAGCTAGCAAACCGATCCCATTTCCCTTTTTCCAGGGCCCACATCCGTATATTCAACTATAGTTTTGGTATCAGCATTTATAGCCTTCATATGGTTACCATTTCCGAGGAAACCACTTCCTCAGTATAGACACAGTTAGTATATTTTCTTATTTTCATGATATTCTGGACTTGGCAGAATACTTGTAGAGTGTGGGACAGGGGGAAGGAGAGATTGTAAGGGGTAGAAATCAGACCTAGAAAAATCAAAGGTAAGCATGTTTCTTAAGGCACAGTAGATCAAATATGCAAAAATCACTAGGAAATTATGTTTCAAGCTCACTTTCTGCCTTTCTTTTCTCAGTACAGCTATCACAACGGTTCCAATCTTTTCTGATGGGATTTTGTATAAATGCGAAAGCATTATCTGTAGAGGGACTAATGCAGCCAGATCACCATCTTCACTACTAATTTTTGCCTGGATGCATCCAGCTCTGCTTCCCTGGGGAGCACAGTGCCCTGGAGACAACAGCGACTTTGCTCGCCTGCGCTGTCTTGGATACGACACAACCATCACAGTGTCAGTAGAAAACTCCAAGCATTTATGCAAGTGCAATCTCTAGCACATCTACACCGTGGTGTAGAACATCATGGTGCCCAGCTAACAGAAGCAGCAAAGGCAACCAACGTCTCCAGCATAGGTTGGGTATTCTTCTACCGTCATTTTCTTTCTCTTCTAAAGAGTTTAGAAAAAGGCAAAACTAAAGATAGTTCCAACAGGCAAGGAGTAAATTTGTTATTTCAGTACTAACTTTTGAAACAGCAATTGCAGAATCCAATATATGTAAACCCTTCAAGCTCCATGAGAAAGACCGGCGTTAAATATCACAGCTTTTAAAGAAAATATAACCCCAGTCCTCAGCTTGCCCTGGTATTAGCGGCTACAGTCTTCCAGGAGCAGGCTTTTGCCTACCCTAACAGTTCACAGGTCAATGCATTAAACTGATACTGATAAAGACACAAGTTTAAGAAACTCAAAAGCACATGTTTGTCTGCCACTGCTGTGGCAGGGATTGACGTCAACCATTGCAGCTGCTTGCTCCATCACACGACACCAGAACAATTTTTTTGACACATAATACTGCCATCAAAAAACAACCAGCCACACATCCTGAAACATCTCACCTGGCCTGTAACAAGCAGGTGAAAAAAATTGAAATACCCAAAGGTCAGTCCACTATCGGTACAATCAATGCCTTCAAATTCTCTTGCATTTGGGCTGAAAAGACTTGTTTAAATCCTATATGCAGTGTATGCTTGACAGTATAGTTCCTTTATATGAAGAAAGTTGACATCTGCAAATTACTTAGATCCTGATCTTCGAGAACAAGTTGACCTAGTTTTAATTCTTCCTGTGCTTGTTCTTTTGAATAGGTCTGCTTTCCCAATGGCAACACCTGGGAAAGTATATAACCCAGCCAGCCCTCAAAGATTGCTCCCTAAAATATTTTCTAATGGTTTCTTTCTGATAACAGCAATGTTCTTGCATATATATTTTCTACCTGTTTAAGCCATCACTGGGACTCCACCTGTCTTCTGAAGACAGCTAATGATGAACTGGAATCATTTGATTCCAGTGAACAAGTTTTCAAATACTTTTCTCCAAATGACAGTAGATCTCACAAAGCAGATCTTGAAGAGCAAAACCTCGCAAGGAATCAGATCAGATTCAAAGAATCAGATTTGCAAATAGAGAAAACATAGCAAAAAAAATATCAGAAATCTTTTCTAAATTTGATGAACACTTATTTTCTGGGTCAAATATATGGCTTCCAGGATAACACAAAGCACAGATCTGATGTATGAATTGGAAAATTACTTTTCTCAAGCAAAATATAATGTTGTAATACAGATTCATTAAGAACATAACCTGCGGTGAATCAACAGCTTCTGTTTTACTGGAGGACAGCATGGATGCCAACAAGAGATGGCAATCATGGAGCATTGCCAGGTTACACCCGCTGAAAATACGGCTCACTCTCTTGCCATAGAGAGCTAGAATCTAAGAATACTATGCTATGGCCCACGTTCATTAATGGGCATTTCCAGCTATTGTACTTTCTCTGAAATTTTATATACTCTGTCCTGAAGTAGGCAGTGAACTAGAGTTCAGAACATGCAATGCAACGAACCATCCCTGGGGAAACTCAGCATCTGTTGGTACCGCTTCCCTACACAGAAAACTCAGTTGTAAATGCTGTGCTTCCTTTCACCCATACATTGGACACAGGGCCAGTAAATGGAAATGCAAAGCTGCTTTTCTGTAGGATCAGAGCACAGAAAAACTGTCATCAGGACACATAATTTAAATTTTGCAAATATTAAGAATTTGTCAACATCGAGCCAGTTAAAAAAATCGTTTTTGTTGTCACTATTAACTAGGGTATACAAAGAATAAGTTTTAAATTGAAATGATTTGAAGAGCTGTCACATAACACAGAAAAAAGTTTAGCTGTTCTTCCGAGAGTTTTGCAACTTTATCCACAATTTTTATCAACTATTTACTGTGAGCTGTGTGCTACAAAGGACTTTGATCACACAAAATATCCAACTAATAAATCAATCAACATTTCATGATTAGTAAAACACCATATTAATTACCACTATAATTAGAATAGTCTGACTTAAAGAAAATGAAAAATGGATATCCTTATCACTATGAATGAAAGCAACGTTCATTTCCAGTGAAAGACTGAGATTTTGATGTTCACCTCATCTTGTAACAGTTACAAGCACGTTTAAGTCCATGAAATTTAAAAGTAAGCGGATGACCCAAAGAGTTAATAAGAAAAAATCCTTCCCTTTCAAAGCATAAACTGTTCCTTCAGATTATGTGACAAAAAAATGCTCACATTAAGGCTTAAAAGTAGCTTTCGAAACTATGAATCAAGGACAACAAAGAAGCCAGCATACTAATATAATAGAGATGTAAAGTTCAATTTGTTTTTCACAGCATAGTAGCACAGCTTAGTACTCAGACATGGCATTTACTTTGCTGTCTTTTGATCCACCTTAATAAATAAGCAGACATTTATCCTACAAGCCACTTTTTAAAGCTATCTATAGGACTGTTAAGTGCATTTCTGCCTGCTGTAGGCTTGCAGTGGAGAGCAGGGGAGTAGTAAATGCTTTAGCTTTGCATAGGCACATTGCACCTTTATACTGCATTTAGTGCAGGCATACTTCTCCCAAAAGAAAAACAAAAATACACCTATTGCCCAAAAGATTGCTACATTTCCACATGCTCCCTCTTCAGTAACCTGTACAAAGACTAACTAGCAGAGCTAAGGTGAAAGAATTGCTCCAAGAGACCTTTACCATCATTGAGTTAACAGGCTTACCAGCAAGGGGATGAATGGTGCGTGGCTCTACTTATTTTACAGTTCTTGTGAACACTAGCCTACCTACTAGTTTGGATACCACTGGAATATCAGATATTTTTAAACCAAAGCCTTGGCCAGCAGTTGACATAATGCTGGAAGTAGACTCAGTTCCTTTTACTTCCGCTGGAGCAAGGAATGAAAGCTGAGATCATATTTCGTTACCAAAATGGAATTTTTAGAAAAGAAATGAAGGGGCCAATTCAGCCCTTTTGAAAAACCTACACAACCTCAAAATAATAGTCACGTCTCTGATTTGATGTGATTAAGGCAACCAGTATCACGTTTTGCAGGCTGACTTATCGGGTATGCTTTTGGAATTGCAAGTTTATATCCATCCAGCTGGGGGAACAGCAGTAACGGTGCTCATTTCCAAAAGATCAGCACTTAATTGTTAAAAAGTTTTTTTTTTTAATTAAGTAAAATTCTTTCTGAAATGCATCCTCTTTGTTTTTTTCCTTGGCCCAGTTTTCAGTACTGGGAACTGCTGAAGTCCATCTATCTCGGAGAGACTCATTAGCTGGGAAGACAGAGTACCTAAAGCTGGAACAAGACCCCTCCACCTGAATAGTTTCCCTCTGCACTGAAAAACTGCTACATTTCCCCCCCCTTCAGGCCAAGGGAGACCCTCCATCAATGTGTAAAAATCTGTTTTAGAAAAAGAACAGGAAGCCTGCAAGCTACGACAGTGCAAACTGGGAAAGTACAGTCCAGCTCCTGCTGCTTGAATTGTGACAGCTCTCCCAGCCTTGGTTCAGCTTTCTTCTCATCAGCCAGAAGGAACACATGCTGTTCTATGCTGAAAAGTTATTTGATGCTTATTAGGATTTAATTCAGCTGGTTTATGCTAACAACTAACACCTTTTGAAAAATTAATTGCATACAGTATTTGCCATCCAGCCTCCCAATTCCTTCTTCAATAATATATAAAAACAGCATGAAGAAACTTTACAAAAGAGAAAGGTATCATCAGTGAAGACACACAGAAGGGTGTGTAATGCAATCATGCAACACAAGCAGAATCAAGCTCAACGGTGCTCATTTTCTAGTATAACTGATACATCATTTATGATGGTTTGCCGTTAGCTGTGAGTTCTTACCTGAGCACATTTTGTTGCAATGGAAAAGCATAAAGCACATCGAGCAACAGCTGAGCTTATCTTTGGCTTTGTGCTAAGTGCAAACATTGCTCGCAAACACCTCTTTTTTTGCAGGCCATAATACAAATAATTCCTCTGCGATGACTTACTTTACAAGATTGCAATTCTCTCTATGGACAGCCTCGAAGCTCTGCAAGAGGAGTATTTTCTGGTGGTTTTAGTTCTGTCGGATTGGTTTTTTCAAGCTCTTGAAACGTGTTTGCATATCTAATAGCAAGAGAATGTAGAATCTTAAGTACTATAAAAACAGTAAACTCTTTCAAGCACAAAGAGAAGCAAGAACAATCAAAAGAGAAACAACATACCAATGTTACATAATTTAAGGAAAAACTGCAAACCCAAAAAAACTTTTGCTTTAACTTACACTGCTTAATGTGCAAAGATATCCAGGGTTTCAGTCCTGCCAGGATCCCAATCCAGCAAAGTACTTAAGGATGTTCATAGGAACCAAAATGAAAAGCCTCACATGTTTAAAACCTGACACCTGCTTAAGTGCTTTGCTACATTAGGGCCAGCAACCTCAGCACTTCTCAGCTAAGCTGCTTGGGAATCTTCACTGAAATTAGTTGTGTTGTCCTTCAGTGCTTGCCTTCAACCTCTCCAAACACCCCGTGTTTCGGAGTACGGGCCGCCTGAGCCTTGCCTCAGCACAGCTGCTGTTTCTCCATTAAAATGCGTAGACTAAAGGTGGTTTCTAAGCCTTTGACATAGCTCTTGAAGAAATTAAAGAGAAACCTGGTACAGAAACTTTCAGTAAGAACAATACCGAAAAGAACATGCCCCCATGCAATTGCTTAGACTCAAAAGAAAAAAAAAAATTAATGCCCCGTGGGGAATAGCCGCATAGCACACCTACCTTAAGGGCTATTTGGAAGCAGCTGCCCCTGGTAGTTTGTTTGGAAGTGACACACTTTTTAGGACAGACATGGTTTTCTGGTTGAAGCACTAGTCCAATTCTGTCCCTGGTCATCATGCAGCCAGTGAGTCACTTACACCCCGATTCAGCAAAATAAATGTCTAGCCAGGAAGATACAGAGCATATGCTTAAGGCCAACGGATTTGAGGATGTTCTTTGTCAAATATAGCAAAGTCTTTGTTGGACTAAAGGCTTATGTTACATTTACCAAAAAAAAAAATTAAAACAGCAGAGGGCTATTCTTCCCTTTCACTTGCCTTTATGTCCTGCCTATTTAATTGATAAGCTATACCAAAATGAAACTTCCTTGTGTTTCACATATTTAGCACAGTGGAATAGTTTTCAATACAGGTTTCTTAGTGCTGTTTTGTGGTCCACCTTCACGCCGAGTAGGTATGCATTAGGCTCTTTAGTAGTGCGTAGTTATGAAGTATGTCCTTAAATACATTAATGCTTGGGTTTGGAGGTTTGTTTTTTGCTGGTTGGGTTTTATTGGGGGGGNGGGGGGGGGGGGTCAGAGGAAAAGAGAGAGGGGAAGGGGGGACTGTAGGGTTTTTTTAATATAAAAAACTCAAGAACAAAACTACAGCATCTGAAAGTTTTGGTTTCTCCTCAAGCTCCAAGAAGGAAATAACTGTACTGTATTATCTAGCAAGGTGCTGTTGCTGAGCAGATGCAGAAGTCTGCTTCCCCTGAGGTGCCTTGGCACAGCTATGTTTTTGACATGATGTGACATGGACACAAGCTGGTCATCCAGCCCTCCAATCAGTCTAGATTAGAAATAATCACATTCCTCTCATCATTTCTTGCTTTATACTATTCCTTCATTTTCCAGTAGCCTCAACAAATCTAGCCCCTGGTTGCCAGATTTGACAGGTATATGGGACACACAGAGAAACTGGTATTTTTTGGACTGGATGGGAACTCATCAAGTTCAAAAATTTAATAGCTCCGAGAAAAAAAAATTAGTCTATTTTATTCTCCATTGTGTGACCATAACTCTCAGTTAAAGACCATTACGGTAAATTGAATAACTCTAAGATGTGAAAATTTGGCCAACAGGTTTTCTTTAGACAAATTAAATATATACAGATTGTAGTTGGCAACCTATTTCAAATAATAAAATATGAGACACAGCACTATGCTCTACAGTCTTCCACAGCTTTCATACTAGAAACACAATGCATAACAACCAAGTCTTTAGATGTGTGTTGCAATGAAGAAATAGTACTAAAAATACATAGTTGTAGGCAAATGATGGTTTTGTGACAATATAGATTCATGCAGAATAGATAGCACATGAGTGGAGAGGATCTTGTGAATAAGAAGTTGAACACAGGACAGTGATATCACAACTCAAACTCAGATAAAAATTAGTATATCGTTTAGAAAAAAAAAAAGAAAAACAAAGGATGGTAAATTGAGGCTGCTTTTAGTTAGAGGCAAATTTGACTCATTCTTCACCAATACCCCGAGCATCTCCACATACTGTCCTTTTCAGCAACAAGAGACAAATCAAGGACTACATATCTGTTGGGAGGACAATGTTTTAACATATGAACGAGGTGTCAGCACACTGTGGGGATGACAGTGCATGGCTGAAAAGCATCTGCCTTTTCATCATTCAGCCACTGATCCCCTGAAATATTATCCTATACAGAAATTATTTGCACAAAGAGGAGTATTTTGAACATCAAAAATGAAAACTCACCCTATCAGTAGGAAAGCCAAGTTACTAGGAAGAAACCCAAACAAACATATAGAAGGATGGAAGATTGTCTCCCTTCCTTTAAATTAAAAAAAAAAATAAAAATGTTTAACATAAGCCTTGCCTGCATACACACGTATGTCTCTGTGACATTGGCTCACAGAGACAAGACCAAAAAATTCCCAGATTCTAATACCAACCCACCATTCCTACTCATCTTTACCTTGTAACAAAAATCCAAAACCCAAGCAGGACTGAGTTCCCCATGTATAAAGCAGGAACTCATTGTGCACAGAACTTTTGAGGAATCCTTCCATTAATCTGGAATCCCTCAAAACACAGTAAGCCTATTAATATATGAAACATCCTAATATTGTTGGTCAGGTGCCATGAACCGGTAATGATGGAAATCCAAGTGTAGCTCGACCATACATACAGTAGCTCTGGCACTTTGGAATTGAAGTGTACACCACAGAGATACAGTCATGGTACTCAAAATGCAGTAGTCTAATGCTTCCTGGGAGCTTCAAACTTACTGCAAGTGCACAGAACAGCATGAGTACATGTATTTAGCCATGAAATCCCAGATGGGCATGTATTAATCTCATCTATCTACCCAACAAGAAATGTCTTCTTTCATATCACTAGAAAGCACAGACCCTTCAAATAAGGGATGGCATTTCCACTGCAGCAACCGGCACCGCAATGCTCAGAGAACTTCATCCCACGCTCACATCCCAAAGGAGTGATGAGGGCTCTCCAGAATAAATACAATGGTCCGCTATTGTGAACCTTATTTATGAAGTGAACCTACTGACTTCTTGTCAGCAGAAGCACTTCTTTTCATCAGCAAAAGTTTGCCAGACCAGAGAATGTTATTTTGATACTGCAACATTAGAAACACCCATACCTTCCATTTGATCTAATTATAGTATTGCCTGCAATTTCTAGTGGCACTTTAAAGTCTGGACTTTACTCTTCTGCAATAGCACTACAATAAACTACACCTACATTGAGTGAGGCCTAATAGTTTATAGCAGTATCTTAAGCTTTCTTTTAGCAATATCTTTTTTTTTTCATGCCATAAACAAGGACTGCAGTATACCAATATTGATCAGCACTAGTAGGAAAAAATCACTAAGCATGTCACAAAATTATGACAGATTCCTGTCAACAGACCTGACTTGCGTTGAAGTTTGGTCAACTGCTCAGCATTCAAACAATTTCACTGAAGTTCTTTTCTAAAATGCACCAATTCTGTTGATTCAGAAGAATATTTTATTTTGGACAAACCATAAGCATCTCAAAAGCTCTCTCACTGTTTGCTTGTATTTTACCATATTCTTGTAGTGGGTTTGATAAACTCACACGGTATTTGAGGGCAATATTACAAAAGAGTGTTCAGAGTCTGTGGAGGGACTGCACACAGCTGCTGTTGAATCAGACCTACAATCAAAGCAACGTCCAGCTTCTTTCTGTTTCAAAGGGGTAGGAGAATGGGCAAAGCTACTTCTTTGGCTAGATAAAGGTAATTCCCCCTCTTGCTTAGCAGACTTCATAAGCAGAGAGTAGAAGGCAGAGGGGGGCTCGTTCATTCCATGCACGCTGTGTACTTGTACAGAAAAGCAATAACTGATTTTATTAGTAACACCTTGGAGGTTTCCGGCCTCCCTGATCCCACACTCCCCTTCTCAGACAAGCAAGCTTACTGTCAAACTGATACACCAGACAGTTTTGTGCTAAGTTTATCAAGCATAAAACCTTTCAGATGGCTCTAAGAGAGCTTTTAAGTATCTAAGAGATCAAAAAGATTACAGGCATTTCTACAGCACTGAATCTTCTTCCACTCATAGTTACAGATTTCTACTACACAACCTTTTCATCATTTTATCAATAATTTATCTATTAACTGCCCATCCACTGAATTTTTATAAACAAATTAAGAAACCACTTCAAGTTTAACTGCTTCTCATGTAAACATATATATCATTAACTGTATACATGAATTTGCAGAGCAATTTAGTTGAATCTCTCCTACCTTTCCAAGCAACACTAAAGCCATTATAGAAGTTTTAAGTTGTGTCCTGTTTTTCTCTCATTAATATTAGACAGGCACACAGAGTACTAACACACTATTAAACCACCACTGAGACAAAACAAAAAGTCAGCTCTTGCGAATCCTACATGGGTGGCTGCCTTATTTGATTTATTACAGCAGAAGGCACGTAAAGCACCATGTGTGGTCTTTGGGAGAGAAGGTCTTTGGTAATGGTGCTTCTGCAGGAAGGGGTTGCAGCTTCCCCTCCACCAGGCAAGACACAAGCAGAAGCGAAGCCACAGAACAGACCAGGACAAACGTAAATAGATCATGAAAACATTACAGACATGGGAAAGGAGACTGAACCCAAGACAGGCATGTCCTGATCTCCAAAGGACTTTGAAGAAGAGACAAGACTTCCTACATTAGATGGGTTGCCAAAAACTGGTCAGAGCCAGGCTTCAGGATTCTATTTCCCTGCTGCTTTATTCTCTTCTTCCCCAAGTCAACACTATATTGTTCAACAATAAACACAGCTGATTCCGCCCTTTATGCAGAATGCAGCAAGTGTTTACCAGCTGTCCCAAAGCCATGAAAGAACAAAAAGAAAAGCTGAAGTCTTTGTCCATCCCAGTACATCAAGCTATCAAAGCGTTTGAACATGGTTATTTTTACATCTCTGTTAACATTAAGAAAATACACCAAACAGTGGTCTTGTACTACATTTGTATAATAACACATTAATCAACATCCCTATGCAAAGTTCGTCTCTTATTAAAAAAAAATGAGCTTGACAGATTAGCTCTACGAGAGCAGAAAGTTGTCAAACTTAAAAGGCTGTACTGCAGTTCCCCCACACAGCTTTTGGCAAAAGTGAGATTGACATAACTTTCCAACATCACTAGTTAATTTCACTGGCAAGAGGTAGAAGAATTTATATGCCTCTTGCGTAAGGTTATGTTAAAATTGCATCTATTTTTGCAGCAGATCTTACACATCCAAATCCATCTGTAAATATCCCTCAGTTTCCACAACACCGAAGCTATCGGGAACCCAGCACATCAGAGATCAGACACTGACGAAACCCCTGTCTTCCCACTTGCTGTGTGTCATATGCAGATTGCATATTGCCTGAAAAAATAAATAGCAAACCCCTGACAAAAAAGTAAGATAGGGATTTATTCTTGCTTTGCTTTTAGGTACCACATATTTGAGTTTGAACTCTACAAATTCCAGGAAGCCAAAGAGCAAACCAGAACAAACAAATACCAACACAGCACAGCTTTCCCAGGTCTGGCACCACCAATCTGCTGGGTTAGCAGTTCCTGTAGGAAGTGGTCTCCATGCACATGTTTTAATTTCAGCATTTGAGACTATTGCCTACTAAGAAAAAGATTATTGGTCCTTCTTGACTCCTGGATCCTGTTCTTACATGCGCCTGTGAATAAATGAGACTTTGCATATTCGCTAACTTATTTTTGCTACAGTTTACCGCATATTTACCTTCCTACACACATGTATAAATCACTTAAAAATGAATAGCTGATCTAATGTCTTCCTAGGAAAGGTATTACAGCATGTGCAATGAACCAAATTGTCTCCTCAGACACTTATGGACATTTGGCTCCATAAGGACCATTATCACAGAAACCCCCAAAATACATTTCCCTATACTCACCACACCACAGCATGTGATGTGCCACAGCCATTTCCTCTTTCTGAATATGTGCATAATTGTGGTATCTTAGATAATGCAGTGAGCATGGAGAAATGGTAAATTTTGAAATGGAAAAATGATAGTTTGCACAGTAATTACAAGTTATCATAAATGCCAGAGTTACTTAACTGCAAGACAGAACAAAAGCTGGCCCCAGTTTGAGGCAATTAAACTCCACAGCAATCAAAATAAAAATAAAAAGCCTTTGTCACAAATGTACTTTTTTGCTTTTACTGGAAATCGCGAAGCAGCTCAGCCTCAATGAATCAGAGATTGAGCCAAACTACAGGTCTCCCTCTTTGAAGACTCTGCTCTGTGCCCTTTGTGCTTTCTCTGGACAGCTGGCACCTTCTGAGAAGGGGAGGAAAAAAAGAAAAAAAAAAAAAAGGAGCGAGAGGAACAGGCATCAACTCAAAATTTCCTTTCCAAAAGTCGCAGCCGGCAGCCAGGTCAAAGGGAGGCAGGCATTGCTTTACAGAGACCTGGAGCCATTACAGAGCTTGTCTGGCGTTTAAGATATGATCTCATCTCCACTGATGGGCACTTTGTTTATGGAATCAAATCCATAACAAGTAATGAACAGATTGATTTGGCACATAAAGTTCCACTTCATTATTTCTCAAAAATCTAGAGTTATAGTTACTTATATGTAATAACTAATAAAGCAATTGAGTTAATACAACCTGAAAGCTAAAAGAATACTTTTACAGCACCGTGATGGGTCAGTTGCCTCCTTCGAGCAGCATTATTCCCTCTTTAGTAATATTATTCCTTCTTTCACATGTCCATCTCGTTTTCTTCAAACCAATTACCCCTGTGCCCATTCCCTCAATTTTAGTTTGGAGGTGCCTAGGCCTTGGAGGGGGGGAGAAAGGCAGAAAGTATTTTAAATTGAAAAAAATCTCTAGACAACTTGAATACATTTTTGACAAAGGAAACTTGAGGCAGTGTGAAAAACTCTTTACATATTATCCTTTTATAAGGCTTTTCTCCCCTGGCTAGTTCACTGCTCTTATTATTCAAAGAAATGAGTTCTAGCTCCTTACTCTTTTTCCTCCTTCTTCTCTCCTTTCGGACACACTGTATTTGCTTTCGAAAAGAATTGGGAATTTTGAGCCTTTTCCATACACAGTGTGCTAGCCGTTACAGAGGCCTTTCATTAGGAGATTACATAAACGGTACTTGAAGCAATAATGGTGCAAAACAATAATCTAAAGGAACAATTTATTCATGCGATAAGAATTGCCTCATTTATTTTCCATAGAAATAGATCTGATTAATTTAATGTTTCTATTTTCAAAGCCCATTAAACTGTAGTCTGCCTTTGGCAAATGGTACAGAAATTCACAGTGCTAAACAACAGTTTTGTTTTGTTTATAATAAGTTTTATTTACTATTATTTTGTGACAGTTTCTTGTGCTCAGGTTTTGACAACAGCAAATAAAATTCTGCTGAAAATAGAAATAAACGACAAGATTGACACAAATAATTTCATCTTCCTAGCTGTGACCAAAAAACACAAGATTCAAGAGGAAAGATGAAATTATCTCATACGATGTACCCACAGGTGCAAGAATGCCAACCAGGATCATAAAGGCAGAAACCATGAAGGAGAACTCAAGGTACAGGGATCCCGATTAATCCCAGACTATTATCCTGTCTGTCCGTTAGGCAGAATTGCCAGCCTCTCCATGGAAATAGCTCCAAAATCTGCCACCAGGTGTTTCTGAAATAACCTCTCCCCAGGAAAACGCATGTTTTACAAGCTCCTTGTTTAGATGGCGTGTTTAACCATGGAAACCCCCAAGAAACTAAGAGAAGAAAAAGAGTATTCCTGCATCACACTATATGATCTGGATCACGTCCTGTCACAAGTTCATTTTTCTGCGCTTGGGAGTTTTTGATCAGAGATGGAACGACAAGAGTGCTAATCAACAAGCTCTGGCACCGCTTTTGATCACTGGCTACCTGCCATTCCCACAAAAAGCTACAATTGAAAAAAAAAACCCAAAAACAGTGTTTATCTTGTGCAATTTATGATTAGGAACATTTTTAGAAAGGGACTTATGGGAGTCTGAAGTCCTAGTGTTTTCTTCCACCTCTAAAACAGGGCTTTTGGTTTTCTTTTTTTGTTTCTTTTAAAATAATTTCCTAAAGACAACTGAATTCAGCTACTTTTTACGAAGAATTAAACTCCTCTTTTCTGTCTACTAGTACCGTAATGAAGTACACAATCCTTAGCCCCCAGGCAGCATCCTTCCACCTTTGGCTTTAGTTCTGACAAAGAGTTGTGCTGTAATGATAGTCTCCTATGTGACAACCAGCGTGTTTCTGTCAATCTTCATTGAACCTCACCTGGATTGTTATCATGCTCAGATCAGCATCAAAACTCAGATGGTAGTTAGATTTCCACCCATCATCACGAAGGGAGTGTGGAGGATCTGGAAGCATTAGCAATTTAAATGATCCAATTGGGAGAGAAGTACATCTCTGGCCTTCCTATTTTGCATATTTGTCCTATTTTCATTTAAAAGCAAAACATAGCAGTGGCACGTTCACAACTACAACCAAACCATTTTGCCATTTTTGTACTTTATTATGAACAAGCAACACTAACAGGTTGGCAAAGGGCTTCACAGTAGTCCTGGCAATTTACAGCATAACCTCTCTCCGCTTTCACATCCATACAAAACAATCACCATGATGCTCAGACGAAGACAAAGACTCTATTTTTGTCACATTGCCACCCTTCAACACCAACAAGACACTTACTGGCACTGCAATTTAGCCATCTGTCTGCTGTTTGTGGGGTGGGGGGAAAAAAGCAAACATGTACACCTATGTCTTGCTGAGCAGAACAAAAACAAACAAACAAATAAAAAAAAAATCAAAAATATACTCCACCTTCCAAAGCATAGAAAACCACCCTCTAAGTGGGAATGAGCACAAATTTGCATCCCTAGCAGTAAAACCTCAGTTGCAGCTTGTAAGTGCAGATGTAGGTTCGCACATGTAGTACGTAATCACAACCATACATTGACAGTTTAACTTTCAAAACACATTCAGGAGGTGCAAAATTTTCTCTCCAAATTCTACATTTCAGGGCCAGTGATTTGCTTCTCCATTTGTAGAGGACAACAAAATACCAATAAAAGCTTAGAGGACACTTTACTGGGAAGCATATATAAGATTTATCCCAGTTTCAGAGACATTATTAATTTCAAAATGATACTTTGGATTAAAAAAAAGCAGTTATTTACATTTCTTTGCCAAATCACCTGATGTTGACTGTCCAGCCAGTTGGGGTTTGGTTTTGTTTGTTTGTTTGTTTTCTTGCGGTAACTAATTCCCCAGCAGTCCTAATTTTTTGCACAGGCGGTGCCTCTGCAGCAGGGCACTCAGGACCATCACATTTAGTGACTGCTATGCGTGCCCATCAACATCGCTTTTCTGATGAACACAGCTAGGGGAGGGAAATGCAGTCTAAACCAGTTAATCCTTAACACATTGAACAGAGAAAGCTGCCTTGGCCAGACAAATGTCTTTCTCACAACTGATTGCAGAAAGCCTAATATGAATGATGAGCGTAAGGTGGTGTTTCAGCCAAGAAAGTCACAAACATATTAATTGAGATAATCTGAGGATGCTGATATTTTACATCTGCTCTTCCAGGGTATTTTTGTAATTTCCAATATGATAGGGCCCTAAACCCAGATCTAGCTCACAAAGCACTAAGACGACAACCTGTATTTTTACTAATTCATATATGGAGGTTATAAGTATTAAAATCCTATTTCTAGGGCAAAATTCTGCAATAGACTCACTGTATGTAAAATGTGCTATATCATGCTACTGCTTCTTGCTCTAGGATGGAGGCTGTCACAGAAGGCTCTAAGTAATATAAAGCTTAGAGAAAAGTTCGAGTGCCTAAATCAGAAGTTGTTTAAATGTTAACAAGTGTTAACAGTTTCAGTACCCTTGGAGCATACTGAATAAACTGTCTGCAAAGCAGACAGCCTGCAAAGGCCAGGTTGGATGGGGCTTTGAGCAACCTGGTCTAGTGGGAGGTGTCCCTGCCCATGGCAGGGGGGTTGGAACTAGATGATCTTTAAGGTCCCTTTCAACCTACACCATTCTATGAAAGTCTCAGACAGGTGCCTTGTGCCAACGCAAAGGAACATTGCATTTTCCTAACTGGCAGCTACGTTCACGTCCACAGGGAGTGACACAGACCAAATTTTATCAAAGATAAAATCTGAACTGTCTTTCGAATTTTGTGTTGTCTATTTGCCAAATATAACAGCAAGGAATTACACTAACAATTACGTGACTTCTTTCCCATGATGGGATCTGACCATAAGAAAATCTTTTGTTTCTCTACATTTAATTGCAAGTAATATATGCTGAAAGATTATCTATATGCTTACACATTTTACAGGTGATTATCTGTTGTTGTTTCTGTACACAAGTTTGTAGAGTCATATAATTAAATATACACTTTTATTTAAATAAATTCAATCCTAAATATCTTGAAAATCTAGCTATCCAATCTTCTTTTTTTATTAAAAGTTTTGGCTCATTAACCTGGCTGTGCCTCCCACCCAGGCAGTGGCTTGAGCAGCTCCATTCGCTTAAACGGCTGTTGAGAAAGTCAATTATTCAAAGTTATGCAGCTTAATGGCCCCAGAGTACTTTGCTTAGGGTGCAGTTCAGCCACAGCCAGAAGTTTTGGTGGTGGGTTTTTTCCCAATGATTGAGTAGACTCTTTTTGTGGGTATTTTTTTTTTTTTGGAAGTTTGAAGTGGAACAAAAAAACCCAAAATCCTCACTACTAAATAGCAGATTTACCAATCTATGCAAGTCACAGCCTTAGAAACAAATCCATCAGACACATCCGAGAAAAACTTCAAGACAAAATCTAGGAAAAAAAAAACAAAAAACAGAACCATTTCTTTGCCATTAGGGCTGCTCATTGCAGAGCAGGGCCAAGCACAGGGATCTGGGTTTGAGGTTTTCAAGCCCCTTCCCAAAACAGCGAGAGCTACTTGCATACAAGACAGATGCATATTTGTCATACACACACAGTTTCAAAACTTGAT
Organism: Anarhynchus alexandrinus; assembly: GCA_008711295.1. NCBI lineage: Eukaryota > Metazoa > Chordata > Aves > Charadriiformes > Charadriidae > Anarhynchus > Anarhynchus alexandrinus. The sequence goes on along the minus strand of VUYV01000071.1, from coordinate 681,192 downwards.
CAGACTGACGGACAGTATATTGAAGACTTCACTAGATTTAAATATCTTGAAATCATTCTCATAGGTATTTCAGTTACTGCAAACACTTAGTTTACAGCATAAATTAGGCTGCTAACAAAGAGGGATTTTGGCCTTGAGTCTCCAGCCTATGCAGATCATAAGACAAGGGCAAACTAAATCTCAGAGAAACAGAGACAAGCTACCCTCCCCACTTCTGTGGCCAGTGGGGTGAAAGTGGGGTGATCTCCAGGGTAAAGCTAGAGCAGCCTCCTGTAATGTGCACCAAGCAGCTTGCTGTCCCTTAGTCTCTGTTGGCCAAGGCTCCTGTGGTACAGCAGTGGCTCAGGAGAAGTTTGAAGAGCTCATGGAGGATTGCTCAAGGGGAGAAGAGAGCCCATGGAGTATTGTTGTACTGCTGCAGAGATAACGCCAAACAATATGGAGCAAGAAGACTCTCAGGTGCCCTGAGACCTAAGCAGTCAGTGCCTGCAAGAGCACCACCAAGGGGCCTTACTTTACACGAGAAGAGGAGCTGATTTCATACAGTTTCACTGCAGATCCAGAGAAGGAAGGTGCACAAGTGGCTTGCAGCCAGTTTTGGCACCTATTGTTGCTCTACATATGGGCTTAGTTTTGGCTTAAAAAAAAAACAACACCAGGTCAAATCCACAGAAACAACCATACTTACACAACCTCCAGGATCATAGAAAAAAGCCACGGCCTTCCTCTCACGCACCAAAGCTGTCACCTTCTTTTCCTCTCTCAAATTGCTCTTCACAGAGGCAGTTGGTCAGCAACGTGCACTGATTTCATGTTTGTCAAACATCAATTAAAAAACAGCACTTCATAAGCTGCTGAATTCAAACCCCAAACACCAGCTTCTGCACAAAAGGCACAAGAGAAGTACTTCCCTCAACCCCACTCTCAAATACTTTCCAAGCTTATTAGTGTAAAACTAACCCACCTGTGCAAGCTGGTAGAGAAGCACAGGCTGTGCTCATCAGCACAAAACAGCAGTGGAAGGGGAGCAATAAATAAATACAACAGAGAAAATCTGTCCTGCTTACAATCAACTCAATGGCAAAAGTCCCAACAAGAAGCAGTGTTGTGCCCTGCATCAGCAGCCAAGAACTCCGTGCAATAATCTTACTTTCCTTCGTGCCTTCCTGTGTAGCTTGCTAAAGAAAAGACATTCCCAGTGCATTCCTTACACAGTGTATCCCTTATCTTCATACTGGAAACACAAGGAAATTCATTGCGACCAGACCCTGTGCTGTAGCACCGATCGTATTTCGCCAAATCTGATGAATAAAGAAAAGTCTTACATAACAGTCTTCATTCAAGACACTTAAATCCGTGGCTTCAAATCCACTTTACGCACTTTCATTCACATAAAAGTAAAACACTTTTCCCTTGAAGAAAACTGAGGATGGTAGAAAAAGGCAATGTATTCTACCGGCCCATTTAACAAATGAAACACTTACTTTCTGTTGGGTGTAAAGTGACAGCTGGCTTATTAGCGCTGACACTGATCCTCCCGAGAGGATTTCAGCGAGCGAGTCGCACAGGTGAAGGTCAAAGTAGCAAAGGAATTAAATGAAGAGAGGAAGGAAGCGGCTTCCTCTTAAGGGCAGAAATTAGCTAACAAAAAAGCCATTCCTAATGCAGCCCTCGTTGGTTGGAAATACAGCACTTGCAAAATACTCTGTTCTCAAGAAAGGCCCCCAAGACACTTTTTGAATGTAGGGTTTTTAGACCTGGTCACCAGCTCTGACCCCAACGTGGCTCTCACCTGCAGTGAGGGTGATACTTACGCAGTATCAAAGGCAACACACGTAATATTCTTACTTATGAATCATACATCACTTTTGACTTATGTGAGAAGGATAATTAACATGGGATGATCCACTTTTTAAAGTGAATTATAAGACAAACACAGGTGTACTGTCTCAGTGAGTTTTCACTCTCCTGCCAGGCGCACACAGCTGGCTGGAGGGAGCTGAAGGAGTTGTCTGGCTGCCCTCAGCAGACCTTCAACATCCCAGAGGAATTAAGAGTTTAGCCAAGAGGTGATCAGTTTTCGCCAAGGTTTGTTTAGCACTCCTGCTTTTGCCTCCCCGGTTCCAGCCCGGGCCACAGCCTTCCCTCGGCAGCCACTGCCCCACAGCGAAAGCTGAAGAAGGAAGTTTGCATCCTCACGAGGGGAGATGCAGAGCTGGTGACAGAGGGTGTAGGTCCGGCGCATGGGTCTGGAAAGAAATGGGGGTTTGAGCCTTGGCAGCGTACAAAGTCCTGCCTCAGGGAAGGTGCACCGTTTTATTGTGGCAGACCCCTAAGGGGAGTTGGAGCCCATGCTGGCCAGATGGTCTGATTTTTGTTCCTTTTCACGTTTGCTCTGCTGAAATTACAGCAGTGAAAATAAAGCAACACATTTTTATTAACCCTGACTCCACTGCACTCAGAAGAGCAGATTATCTGTGTCGCAGCTAATGCATGTAGTCAAATTGAGGACATAGTGCTGGTGGACACGCACCCTGACCTGGGCGGCTGGGCAGCCTGGCACCGCAACGCAGGACGGCTCTCAGCCACCTCACACTATGCCCCAATTCCAGGGCAAGCCAGATTTGACTTCCAAAATTTGTGGATGCTTCAATTGGGTAAATACCAAATGACTTTGGTGTGAGCCGTGCCTCAGAAGCCCCACGACCAGCACACTTGTTAGACTTTTCACATGTTAAGAGAGCAGAAGAGCAGCTGAAAGTGCTAAGCCCAACCTTGGTCAGCACAGCCTCCTCTGGAAATTTCTTACTCTGAATATTTCAGTTCCCTTCCAGAACTGGTTTTAACCCCTTCCTAACCAAGAACACAAAAAGCATCAGACAGTGGTTTCTGACTACCACTGACACATCACCATCTGGGCGTTTCGGGTCTCCCTAACAATTTTTGAAGTCAGTGAGGTGCATTTAGGTTTGTGGGGAGAGGTCTCTAAATTAAATCTGATGGGTACCAGCATCTCTGGTTTAACTCTCAGCGCTCTCCAGGCACACTTGTATGATACAAAGTCACAAATTTTATTCTTCCTTCATGTAGATACCACGTACTTAAAATTGAGTGCCTATCCTGGCCAGAGACAAATTAACATGGCTCCACTGACTACATTAGGGCTCTGCCAGGGTACACAGCCTGGGGATGTGAGCCTATAAAACCAGCATGATTTCAATAGCAGTAGATTTTCACTGGTGTCTGTTAGGTCTGACCAGAAAAATTTCTCGGTAACTCTGATGTATTGCAATTTTGAAGAGTTGGTATTTGGTATCACAAATGAACATGTGCAGCTCCATGTGAGAGAGGAATCAGGACCGCAGAAACCAGATGGTTGTTATTTCATCTAACTGGGGACAAAGGCCCAAAAATGAGCATGTTTGAGAACAAGTTTTCAATTCCTGAAACGCAACAGGCAAGAAATTTCGTCCCTTGAATACTGTGGTCACTTTTCAAAGCTAAGGATGGCATACAGAGCAGTACTTGACCCTTTTTCTCCTACACACAAAGAGAAGGAAGTGAAATGAGTTGTTACCTGCTTCCTCTGCAATCATGGGGGAAATTATGCCCATTCAGGCCACCAGACATGGCACTGGTGGCCCTGCGTTCCCATGGGAGTTCACACAGGAATGGTTCCCAACCATTTCTGGCTGTGCCACATTTTTCCCACTTGACAGGAAAGCTGGGCAGGTTTACTTCCACAAAATGTTCTAGATTTACAAGATGAATGAGAGTGATACAGAGCAAGTATATTATTCTCACGTGTCACAACTTTCCCAGCAAAATAAGAGTCAGAAATCCAACTTTCTGATCCTCAGTCCACCTTTGAACCACTCGTAGTAGATTTGAGTTGTTTTTTAGTTTGTCAACATTTCTTTATTATGCTAACCAGAGCAATACAGGAGTGCCTGAATGGCAAAGGTACACTCAGAAATATGCACATAAGCAAGAGGAGATATGAGAAGTTTGGCTTAGCCATAAAGTTTTGCAGATCTTCTCATCTGGTCTGCTCCAGTTTCAATCAACAGTTTCAATCCTGACACTCTGGCTCATATCCTGAGCTTGAGCACATCTCCATGGAAGACCCCGAGGAATAGGTATATGTAATCAAACACATTTGGGTCTACACAATTTCTATGAAAAACTGAAGAAAGCCACTTGCGTAGTATTCACAGTTAATACAGAGCACCTACTCAAATAAACATGCTGAGGAAGAAATGATTCAATAACTAGGTCTAATCTCTTTTAAAGGTCACAAGTCTGCTAAAATGTTTTTAATGCATTTTCAACTATAAGCCTACCCAAAACCTGTGGATCTCTTTCCCTCTGCTGGGTTCCCCGCACAAGGTGCTTTCCCTCCATGTAGAGCTTCACCTGCAGAAGTTCAGGCCTTCCCAGGGCTTTTTCTTTGGACTCTGACGACTGCAGAGTGAGCATCTTTCACCAGATGGTATGCTCCCTGCTACCTCCCACCCCCTCAACATCTCCAGACAGAGAGTTAAAGTCCAGAAGACACCGGGGGGATAGCAGGGGATCAGCTGAGCCACTTGACTTGCAACTAAGCTCAATCCCTTTAGAAGTCCAATTAGAAAAGTTATGGTTAATCACTATGAGGGAGGGAGCAAGGGAGGGAGAGAGAAGCAAAGAAGAAATCTTCTTGCTTAAGAGATAAGGACAACAGTATCTAAGCACAGCTGAAGTTTTTAGCTTTGTGCCTAAGAGAAGTTCACTCAGTTGGGTGCTCTGTGCAGCTCTCCCAAACCAACCTAGCTTTTGTCTGTTGACCTACGTAATTCAAAGAGACTCTTCCAGCAATCAGTAAGAGAGCACAGGTACTCATCCTCTTAATTTCCTTTTAGACAGCACTGCCACCTCTGACACTCTCAGGGACCTCTACAAAGGGCTACGAGACCCCCTACACCACAGAGCATTTCCGTATGGAGCAGTGCCACCCATTTTATGGCCCATTAAGACCAGATAGCCACCTGGGGAGATGACTGACGAATGAAGAATGGTTAATTGGGCCAGGTACACAGGAGGCGAAACAAAGTTGGCACGCGGTCACTCACACTACTCTAGCTGATTACTCTGGTAGTAAACCTTACGCTCCAAGACCACATTTGCTTTCCAGGCCCAAGAAAAATACGTCCTGCCCCCTGTGTTCATTAAGTCGGTATGAAGACTGGTATGCAACTCCTGCAAAAAAAAAAAGAGCTTTCCATGGCTGTGCCATCCTGTATGTGCCTCTCCAGCAACTTGCTTTAAGCCCATTTTATTTCCTCTTTCACCACCAGAGCTTTCTGCCAGAAATGACACATTAAGTATTTGGCATTCAAAAAATAAATTTAAAAAAAAGGTGAATGGGGAAAAAAAGCATCTGCACACAGCGTGATGGTTGTAAAGAGAGCAAAAGCAGTGTCAGTGCCCTTTGGAAAAGAAATTTACATAAGCCAAAGGATGACTGCCAATAAATACTAATATCCTTTATTAGACATTGCATGTCTTAACCCCATTTCCCTTAATGCTTTAGTACACATTTTACCTCGCACGACACTTATGGAGATTTAAAGCCACCTCAGATAGTACAAGAGTGTATAAAAGAAGCAAAGAAACATTTTGATTTCCTCTTTATGAAAGAGGAGGAAACAAACTAGTGAGGATAGTAAAGCATTAAAAATGTATAATCTGTTTTTCAGTCTTCCAAGTATCCTCCCTATATACAGTCATGTAGATCTAACAAACCCATAAAATATTTCATTTTTGTCTCCTCCTACAGGTCCAGCACAATTTCAACCTTCAACACAGTGTATAGGTTTCTTGGCGAGATTTTCAGCAAATAAATGAAAAACAAACTGTCCAAGGACTAGAGTCCAGCAATATGAAACTGCAAACATTTTTGAAATGAATCTTATACTCCTATGTCAACCAATTCCAGTAAGACTCATCATATGTATTTACCCGTACACATAAATCTTCAAAATACGAAACCCCAGATATGGTTATTTTTACCCAATGTATTTATATTATGAAAATTAAAATAGATTTTATGTTATTCTAGCATCTATCAGCCTTGACTTCATGCCTCATTTAGTTAAAGAGAGTAGGGAAAGAAAAAGCAGCGAATAAAAAGGTTTTCGTGAAAATGGCCCCATTTTAGGAGGAACCTGGTACAACTGTCTTTACAATGCCAACACACTTCCACACCCCATCTGGACGTAAACCACTTTAAACCAAAACACAGATATACCATTTCAGCTTTTTTCAGTCCGTCTGTAGAAACTGCCACATGTGCAACTGAGAAAAAGTATCTAACCCAGTAATAGCTTTCCCTTTCCAAGAGGAAATACTTGCATCAGTGTAAGCAAGTTTTAGAAATGCAGAAATAAGTGCCTAAAGGCTGAGCTATATTCACTTTCCACTGACTTCAGAGATAGGACCGTTCACATAAAATGAAGATATGGTTCAAAATAAAGTAACGATACAAAAATATATGGTAAGATATAGAAATACAAGTCTTCAACAACAGAAGAAAGCATTCTGAAAAGCTGTGTTACCACACCGTTCGCCTCCTTTTTTCATTCAAAGCATATGAAAGTTCCAGTCCAAAATGCATTGACAGAAAAAGTTGCTCAAGTGCCTAAACATCACATTTAACACACTCGCTGCTCTTACAGAGTGTCGGCATGGATTTAATCTCACAGACAGTTCAGAAGACTATGGACAAATACTATCACCCGATAATAATTACCATTTGTCCTCATTTCCCTTCTGCATATACCGACAAATATGCTTTTTCTGCTTTTTCAACTGAAGCAGCCAATTACCTGCTGTGCTTTGTAAGCTCCCATCCACACACCCCAGGAAACGGATAACGTGCCGTGCAGCGCAGTGGGGAGAGCTCACTCGGATGCAAAATAATTCTGAACTTACTCAAGTAAAGCCTCCCCGCTGCATTCACAGGCGAGGCTATGTGTTAACCGTATTTATTCACCACTGAAAGTCTATACTTTACAGTTATAACCCTGGTGAACACTGAGCATTTAAATAACTCTACTTTTGCTGAGCCACACAAAGGGGTTTATTCTTCTACCACAGCTGTACACAAAAGAATAGAGTGCCATTTCAAATCAAAACTCCTGAAGTTACTACTTACCAGCTTGTGATTATATATTCAGTGCGCCCGATGAGCTGAAAAGATTTTGTTGCAGAAGACAAAAGTTACAGACAAGCAGGCAAAGTTAACAAAAATGAAGGGAAACTGGCATAAATCCTTTCTTCATTCATCTACTTAAATGTTCCTGGAGACTAAAAAGGACCTTAAAGAAAGTGCTCTCAGCAAAGACTACATCCTCTTGTCAGTCAAACCCTGCATAGTTTCAGCTAGGCATCCGTCCAAAAAGACATGGAATTATTCTATTTTTGTCTCCCAATGCAAGTGGAAACATTTTTACAGATTTGTGGTAAGGATTTCAATTTTTGTAGTGGTCAGCTAGTAGAGGAATGTAATTAAAGACCCAGTTAAATGTAAGACTGTCCACAAAGGAGGAACTGGATAAATTTGGAGATAAATAACAATCCCGTTACAATACAGTCTGATATAGAAGCACAATAAAAACTTTCAATGAGGTTAAAAATCCAGATGTGGTTTACTGGAAGAAAGTTGTTTAAAACTTTTCTTTTAAACAGCATTGTTGTCAGGAGTAGTGGGAGGACTACATATTTTCAACAAATGTAGGCTTATCTTTTTTTAATGAAATAATTTTAGTAAAAAAAAATATTAATGATTTTACATGGAAAGCTAAATAATTGTTTTACCACCCATGTTATGTCTGGTATGTCACTGGTTTTATTCAACACAGGTGTTTCCTTAGAAGCACTTCACATTTTGCCAATTGCTGACTTATAAAATAAACCGAAACCTCTGACTTTTTAAAGTACGAAAATACCTTGGAAATTGCGTGTTTCATGGCTGTTGCATTTAATTTTTACTCTTATTATATCAGTAAGAAAGTATGGTCATTTCCTGTGTGCATCCAGTCTGGGAGCTGACACTGAAACTCAGCGTACATGGCTACTAATCCCTCGAGCTCTCCAGATACAAGACTTTCCTCACAAGGGAAGCTTTTAGCTCAATTCCCCAAAACTCTGTCATCATCGAGGAGGCTGAACTTTTGTCCCCACTGCCGCCTTCTCTCTGCTCCAAATTCCTCACCCATTGCCCCTTTCACACATGCTCGTTGTTCTGCTCCCATCAATCCCCCTTTGATGTCCTCCATTGCTGCCCTTTTCCACTGCACACTGACATCTCTTTTCAGTCCTCTTCACAGCTCTCGGTGCCTGTCTCCTGGTACTGCTCACCAAGCGAATGCCCTACCCTGCCGGTCAGTCTCAGGGCTTCTCCAGCCACCGCTGCCTGCTGGGCTACCTTCCAAGCTACTCCTTAAATGTAGAAAGCTCTCTCCTGAATTAGTCCATAAAGTAAGCTGGTCCTGGCTGTCATCATCCTTCAGGTCAAAGCCTTCATCCAGATGCACTAGAAGACATTCGTCAACTGTAACAGTAAGTTGGAGGGCTGTGAGGAACAAATGGTGCCTTTTTTAACAAAGAAGAAAAGAAGCACTCGCTGTCCCCCTCTTCCCTGGTTCTCCATACTTACACGTTGCTTTTTTGCGCTGATGTTTCAAGTTTTCTTACAGTGTGAATGTCCTTGGGGTAGCAAATATCTCTTACTACATTTTGAATTAGTCTCTACTATAACAGGATCCAGTCTTTTTACTCTGCTGGGCGTTATCGCAAAGCAAGCAAGAAATAAGCTCTTTCTTTAACATCTTGCTACTTATTATCTTCTTCCTCAAATCACAGCTCTTGCAAGATGTAGCTTCAGCTGAATGAGGAGATTCAGTTTAGTTTTAGGGATGAAAAAGGGAGAGAAAAAAACCTCTGTGTAGATGGGCACACATTGTAGATGGGTGCACACACATTACCAGAAAAGACAACGGGACTGTTAAAGCTTCAGCAGGACAAGAAACTTGCTTCCCTTTGAAACACCTCAGGCACATTACTGTGCAGGTTTCCCTGCCCAGGAACATGACATGCTGTCATCCCATCCTTTAATTCTCATGTTTGCTGAAAGAGTGAAGAAGATGTGAAGGAAAGGAGCATAAGCTGGGGCACAGGGGTGGGGGCAGAAGGGCAAAAGGAAGCCCTAACTGCCGACGTGCAGCTCTGCTTAGATTACATTTGGGGAGGCAGGATAGGGATAAGGCAGGATTATCTCTTTTAAACTTGTCAGCCCTTCTCTTGCTGATCTAGGAGTTGAATTTCTCCATTTAACCCTTAGTTGCAAGGATCCCTGGTATTCCTTCACCCCTTGTCCTTGTAACAGGTAGAGAAGCATTTTACCTCAGGTAGTGCCACAAAGGGTACCCAGGAAACCATAAACTTTCTTCAGTATCATTTCTCACTCAGAGTTACTGAATAATGACAGATTCATCCACTCCCAGGTCCTACAAGCCTGCCTATATCTGCTCTGCCTGGTGCCTACTGATGGACTACTCCCATTTCTCTTCTCCCGAGGAGCCGTTTGAGTCCAGCTCAGTTCAGTTACCTGGGACCCTCTCCCATAGTAAAACTGTGGCTGTTTTTACAGCTTGCCCCCTCCCGGGTGGCCTTCTCACCAGTCCTGTGAGTGTGCTGGGCAGAGCAGCCTGCTCCTTGCACCCACCATGGGTCCAGCTGCACTTCTTGAGCCTGATGCGATGGGGGAGAGGACTGCGCCTTCCAGCCTGGGCCAGCAGAGAGGGTTTGATTTATCTTGTGCCTGTCCAAATGCGGTACCAGTTCATCTAATGGATGAACAGTGCCTTTAGGATGAACGAACCACTGTGATTTAGGGAGTCTGTCATTTACCAAAAGACCTGTGCATTTATGCGCTCAGCGCAGCTCCCGGGTAATATAAGGCTCAGGGTGACATACGTTAGAAACCAGCGCTCTCAGACCCTGTCTTCCTCACAACAGCGAGTAGGCTGCCAGCATTTCCATGCCTTCTCTATGCAGTGGGCAACCCAAACCAGACAACCAGCACTGATGCAGATAGTTGTTAAACTCCACTGCCAGGACCTAATATTGAATACAATTCCCAATCTTTCTGATATGTAAAATTTAGGAAAATAGTCAAGGCTTTGCACATATACCATTATTAATGTCTAATTAACATCACATTTCTTGCTGGCTGGCTATCAGCCACTGTTACACCAGTATGACACTGACTTTTAAAATGGAGATACTTTACGGCACCTATTGCTTAACTGTCTTGTTCTAAAATTGCCTGATCTCCAAAATCCATCCATTTTAAGGAGTTCCTGAGAGGCAAAAAGCTCTGGATTAAGATTACTGTTCCATTATTGGTCAGAGTGTTAATTTCCTTCCTGTGATACCAGGCTGCTTATCATTCTTGACAACACATTTAATTGCTGCTGCAACCCCCACAGTTTTTTCATAGGTGCTGTCAAGAATATTTTAATTAAAATAATATCTATATAAAGGTTAATGAAAACTGGGAAAAAATTCCAGCAGGTGTTTGTCATCATCCGCCACTCTTCATTAGTGGGTTCACAAGAAACCAAATTCCCGGTCCCCACGACTTGCGAAGACTGAGTAGGATGGGGAAAACACCCCTGGATGGCCTCCATGGAGCCATGGCTCCAGCTCACCCACTTTGCCATGCAGATCCAGAGCCCTTTCCACAGAGTAACCATCAGACAAAGTCCTTCTCCTCAGAAATACTAATGACCATGGAGAATATAAAATTTCCCTCATTATGTCAAATGCACCATAGACATAACACGGGATCACCTGTACTATATCAAAGATAAGACTATTTAGTATCAAGAAATGCATTCCTTCTTATACATTTTAAAAACAACTAAATGATACCACATATGGAAATCCAACGCTTCCAACAGTAAATGCATTCAGACAGACACACCCACCACAATTTTGTTAAAGCAGACTTGTCTCCGCTTTATATCCTGCATATAATTAGACAAATCGATATCTATTGCACAATATTTTCTCTTTTTCCAGTTAGCAACCCTCACTTAGTACTAAACCATATCTCTGCAAACTGTTAATCTAGTAAATTACAGGCTTTCATTCAAACCAGCTCGGTTTGTTTCTATGTATGGTTACAAACTTCAAACTTTGCAGGCTATTTCAGTAAAGCTTCTTGCAGTAACACTCATGAGTGTATAGCTCACTTATTGCTAATTCTTCCTCTATTTTAAATACAATTTGCTCACTGCTTGTGTATCTTTCTTTGCGTGTAGGTGACAACAGGCACATCAGTCACCTTCTGCAATGCAAAGCAATGCCTTTGTAGCCCGTTGGCTATAACTTCAGGCTCCTTTTCTAACTCAGCTACTTGTTTTTTCTGTGCTCTCACTTTCTATCCCATGACCCAATCACCACTACCAGTTGCTTTTTATTTGAAAAAACAGTCACCTCCCCAGATGACCCACCTCTGTGCTGTGAATGCACACCCACACCCATTGAAAAGGCACTGCAAAGTCCATATCTCTGTACAAGCAACAGAACTATCAAAGGTTGTTCTATAGATTTCCATGCCGTTTATTACACTTCCTAATCTCAGTTCCTTACCATGTCCCATATTACACCCATTATGGCTCCCCTGCTTCCTTCCGCCAGACCCCTCAAGCTCATCTCCAGATCACAGTGACTGACAGTTTTTGTAAAAGAGAGCAGCTCATTCCTCACCTTTCCCTTAGTAGGAACCCACCTGGATGCTGATTTTGATAAACCTTGTAGGAACCTAGTATCCATGAGGTGTCGGCATCTTACAGACTTCCCTAGTTACATAGCTGTCAGACATGTCCTACTCCTACCGGTGAAGTGACCATCCCAACGTGAGGATACTGAGCATGGCTGACAAAAACTCATAGTCTGTTCTGGAAAGCAGAGCTCTGAACGTCGCGGCATAACACAGTACAGCTGGCTGAAACTTCTTACGGGCTTACTATTGTGTTACGTACTGCTCATGTAAAAAACATGCAGTTGTTAAATAAATTATGTATTAGTACCAAAAAAAGCCCTGGGAAACAAACTGGAAGAAATCCCTTATGAGGTCAACATTTCTGCTCTTCATCAAGGGCAGAGAGAAAACGGAGGGCCTACTGCAAATAAGGAAAAATTAGTAGGCACAGCCAGTATCAGAGATATTTTCATGGAAAGTTTGGCCAAATGACTGGTTCACATTGTATCTGAACATGTCGAATCCCCCTTGTCCCGCCTGCAAGCATGAGTGTTGTTCTGCTAGTGGGAACATTTTTTTAACATAAAGTTGCCAAACACAAATGAGCCTTGAATAGTAATAATCAGAGCAAGTTAGAAGATTAAAACCACGGGAACAAACTGAAATATACAACAACTTTTCTGTAGCTGTGATTTTCTGCGGGGGAGGCAGGGGATTCTTGTTCTCTCTCATTCACTCTCCAGCAGAGATTTTTCTAGTAAAGGGACAGCATTGTTGCTTGCTCTCAGACTCAGATTTGCTCATGCCTTTTTTTGTGACTGTGATGATGCCTCAAAGCCTTTTCTATTAGCCTTTCCCATTATAAACCTTCTTTAGCTGGTAACAGTTCAGATGCTTTCTGCTGTAAGGATAAAGGAGCTCTTCACTCCTCACACACTGCAGTGATTCTGATTACTGGGAGGATATTTGAAATGTAATATTGTGAGGAGAGGTGTAATTATGTCTGTATTTGAATGGAACTATTCTGAGAGGCTTTGCAAAGGCAGACTTTTGTGGCTGCTATAGGCCCTTGGGGTCAAGCAGTTCATTAGGAAATAATCAGGACCTGAAAATGGTCTGGTTGTTTTTTGGATGCTTGGCAAATTCCACCACCTTCTCAGGAATCTGATATTAATTGTTCTCATTGTAAGCTCTCAGACCGGTCAGTATGCACTGGCATCGGCACCAGCGCTCCTTAGCCCTCCTAATGGTACCACCAACATGTTTTTTTTTTCCTGGCTACTGGATGTGGTTGCATCCTGCAACTGCATTCACACAACAAAAACTATCCTTTCTACTGAGCCTAGATTTCCTTTTTTCTCTCTTTCTCATTGCATCCAATGCAAATTAAATAGCAACCCCAATTCTGTTGAAATGAAGACACATTTCTTGCTCCCTACAGCTTATAGCCAGAACTGGCCTCTCAAAAACTTGGAAGGGGGAAGAAGCAGAACAATCTTCACTCTTTGAATTTAAGGTTTGGATTTTAGCCCTTTCCAGTTTATCTCTTCCTATTTTACTTTTGATATAGTCTCATATATGTGCATTCTCAATCCCTGCTTAGCCTTGCTCTGTCCTGCCCCCCCAGCAATGGGGCTGTTGGCAGTGCCTACAGGAAGGCACGCACCAAAGACCTTGCATGATTGCCACTTTAGTTTGCTCTTAATCTTCTGACTAGAAAACATGAGCTTCCTTTCTCCTTTTCTGCCTTCTTCACGTATTTATTCCAGCAACTTAATAATGCAAAATGTGTTGTACAAGCAATGGAGAAAGCCACTGCTGTTAGAGGAAACCCAGCTTTTCACTTCTCAGACAGCCTGGCCTACCCCAACAGCACTGAGGAGAAGACAAGATTTCCGCATGTTCTTCCTACCTGTACAAGCACCGTGGCCCAAAACAAGGAGTTTAACAAGGGTATTGCCAGCATAGCCCAAAGTCAGCTTTTCTGAAAAACCTTCCTATTTTGTGTTGTTTATGGCCGCAGCGCTCAGCCTGGCTCCCTCGACTGAGTGAGCCCTGCTGGATGCAGAGCTTGTTTGGAAATCTGGCCTGAGAACTGATCAACCAGTTTTTAACATCATCTTTTTTGGAAATCCTACCAGTAAGAATTAAGCAGAGTATAACCCCCTCAACATATGTCTCAAGGGAGGAACAGATCTGAATTTGGGCTGAAAACCTCAAGGCCCCTTGGGAGCACAGGCTCCAGGCAGCATCAGTCAAGCACAGGCTGGGAGGAGTGCCAGCAATCTCGAGGACCATTCGTGAGGGATTTCCACGAGCTTGAGTTACAGTCTCTTGGGAACACATAACAGTGCACCCAAAGCAGCCCAGAGAAATGCCACAGAAATCACATAACCTCTACCAAGGTCAGATTTAATGCAACAGTAGAACATCGTGGGTCTTGGTAACCACATCCAATCATGCAAGAATGCCAGAGCCCCTGGAGTCCTTCCACAAAAAATGGGCAGTCTCCATGTTCTGATGTCCTCCATCACAAGACAAAATCAAGGCTTTGCCATCCAACAAAAATAAGGCGAATGGCTGGGTGGCTCATGTGCAGAAACATCTAGACTGGATAGGGAATAACATACAGAAAACAGCCAGCAAGAGTGTCAAAAGTTCAGAGAAGCAGTAACTAAACATCATCCTATTTCGGCCCTATAGACAAAGATATCGTAGAAAATCAAGTCAAAAATCACAAGAATGTTGTGCAGGAGAAGTCATGAATACAGAACTTTTTAGAATGAATGGTTTCCCATTGCTTTCCCTCAGTGAAGCTCCGTATAAATGATGATCTCTTACAAGTCAAGCTCAGAGAATAAAGTACCAAAACCCAGTACTGTAGGTAGCTCCAGTTAATAGGCTGGAAGGAGGAGGCTGGTGACAGTGGGAAGACATAGATATGTTTAATTTCAAGGAAACACTAGAACTTTTCCACGCCTATCAACACGGTCTCACCAAACAGAGCCAGCAAAGGTGGTGTGCGCATCTGCTATAGATAATGCAAAGACAGCAGTCCTCTACTGCATGAAGTTGATAATATTGTATTAAATCAAAACCTGCATTTTTAGGAATAACCATGTATCAGTCTCCTGCAAATTACTATCAGGAAAAAGAATGCTTTTAAGCAGAGTCACATACTGCAATAGCCATATGCTTAGATATCCAGTAGCAAAACACATAACTTTTTGGCTTCTTATGACAAAGTATCAGATTATTTTGCTAAATTTTACTCTAGGATTACAAGGCATCCTAATAAGCTTCACTTTCGTCTTCATGAACAAAAAAAAATTGAAATAAATTGTAAATGATATTTTTTAAAAACATTGGAGGATTAAAAAATCAAATATTCTGTGACATTTGATGGTGACGCAACATCTGTACCTTGCTTTTGGGGAATTTCAAGTAGTTCAACAGCTCTTAGCAGTAACCACCATCAGAAGGAAGCCAGACATCTAAAATGGAATACCAGCTGAGGTAAATTAATCTGCATATTACTATAATTTTGAATGTTTTATTGCTTCCACCAAAGTTTGTAAAGGGGTTTTGAAGAACAAACTCTCTTTTGGGAAGATGGGAGGGTTTGTTTCTGAATTAATTCTATAGAGGGGGTTCTTCCTCCCCCCTCCCCCCAACGTAATCTTTCCTCCAGAGCTGTAGATTGAAACACTGATTCACTCATCACCACTATTGGCAGGCTTCAGCAGAAACTCCCTCCCAGCACCATCCAAAAATAAAACTCCAAGTATCTTTTATTTGAAAGGCAAGTTCAGTTTTATAGACACAGTTGGCATCACCATGATAACTTTCTCCACTCCAGCTTCTCTGCCTGTGCTCTGGACACCCTCCTCTAACTTCCCCACTCAGTACATTAACACATCACTGATCATGGTTAAACCGTGACAGCAGTAGGAGTACTGTACCTCGAGATACCTACCTTTGTGATGAGGCTGTACAGTTCCTCAGCTCCCACAGGCCAGCTGGGAAAATGCTCCATGGTCTAAAATTACGTTATTGGTATGCACTGGTTATTGGAACCAGCTCTGTGTTGATGTATTCTGTGTTCCTGTAGTTATCTGTGACATTTATTAGGAGGCATCATCAGATTTGAGCCAGCAAGCCTGAAGATGTGCTTCTCTTTGAAGATGTGCTTCTCTTTAAAGATGTGTAGTCTATTGCTTTTCAGCAAAGCACTTGAACGTGCTTTTAATTTTATGTCCGTGGCACCGGCACACGCACTTAACTTTTTTTGGAATTAGATTGACTATTTCTAGATGAGTAATGGACAGCTACCAAACATAGTTGTTCCAATTCATTCAGACAAGACATTCATTTTTGCAGATGCCTACCTGGGAGAACAGGTCAGGTGGACCGCACAGGCAGGGCTGTGCCTTGCGCTGCTCTCATCTTCGGGGGTGTTCGCTGTAATAACTCTCTCTGCATCATTCAGGAGCCAATGAATAATTCAGCAGAGCTTCATTACTCCACCAGTCCTGTTTTGTTTACTGGAATATTATCCCATGGTTCACCACCCATCTGGCTTTAGGCATAAAACCTGTAGAAAATGTAGCCGTTCACAAAGGCCGGAGGGAATCTTTTCTTTGATGCTGCAGTCCTACAAACTCATGGTACCTTTGATTTTCTGTTTGAGGGAGAAATTCAAGTGACCTGAGAAACTCAGCATAAACTAATCGATATGTACATCTTGTCTCCTTTACAGACTGTGGCAAAGTTTCGTTCTCTCACTGGATTATTTTGAATTGAAAACAAAACACACTGGAATCTGGGGAGGCCTTCCAAAGAGCAGTTCAGGGTGCTCATCCTCTTACACGTTTAGGGTAAGCCCTGTGAACTTTATTCTCAAAATGGAAGCAACATAAGGCTTGGTCTACACTGCAAATAGTCTGCCAGTATCCCTCTCATGCAGGTGTTACACTACTGGATTGTAACATAAAACACAGCAGGATTTCACTATCACAGAAATACTCTGTAGAGGTGAAGAAAAGTTACCAAATGTTTTGACCAGACCAGCTAGACAAGTGAAAATCTGAAGTCTATGTTTATTACACTCAGTAGCAATGCTCCTATGCCCATGAACCTTTGCCCTTTGACCTTTTGCATTTAAACAGTTATTAGTAGTTGTCTATTTAATTGTTAATAATAGGAGCTCCTGCAGAATTTAAACTTATTACTAAAGTATTCTGGATTAAAAATAAGAAGCATATATTAACATTGTCATTTAGATCAATAGCAATACAAATAATTGACTTTCCTTTAGACCACCTGCAAAACTAATAAAAATACAGAAAGATATTTCTGCTTTTCAGTCACTTCTCTTCAGAAAGAGAACAAAAATAGTTTGAACTTGAGTAGCAAGTGCCATTTTATGCGAAAAGAACAGAAAGTTACTCTGACTCACTCGCACCTCTTGATAACGGAGTTATACCAGAGACTTTCTGTGTCTCCTATGCCCTCTAGCTTCTAGAAGATGTATTTACCAATCACTCTTAACTAGAGCACGTAGTCACTAAAAACTTACTAAAACAGAAAGTGAAATGCCTTCCCCTCTCTTCTTCCCAGGTGGAATTTTTACCTGAGACTGAAACAAAGACATGAAAATGTTAGTCTACGTTCTCGTTTACATTAAAGGCACTTGATATTTCTGTGGCAATATAAATAGGCTTTATAGGTACACATTAGATTTATATCAATTTAGGGTCCTCCGTGAGTGCTGTAAAGGAGATTCAGCTCCTGAGAAATGCCACCTGAATTCCAGGAACTGGATATACCAATCTTGAGAAAAAAAAGTGAGTTGTGAGACATATGGGATATTGCTTCTTAGTCTGACTTAATTACAAAGTTAAGTCAAGTCATTAAGTGGTATACAGCAAAAAGCGCCTGATGTACAAATCGCAGTATTTTCTAATTAGTACACTGGAGGCTGTATTTTGTGAAGGCCCATCAGGTGGAATTTCTGATTAGAGAATAAAACCTGGGGGGAAAAAAATGGGTCCATAAAAAAAAATAAGCCTGGTGTCCACAGCTAGAGATCCCACAGCCTGCAGGAGAAAGCGGTTTTCTTGCACAGTTTAGGCGGGCTGATGGAGCATACTCAGCTTCCAGCTGGCTGGCTGTGAGAGAAAACCCAAGTTAACTTTTATCTTGACATGTCTTCAAGAGCTCCTGATCTAGAAGTGTATTTCACCTGCCAAATTACTAACATTTGTAGGAATAGGGGCTTGACCTCAAATCCTACCTGCCGTACCCTTAGAGTGGCACCAGTGGCAGTGTATAAAGTGTAGCTTCTGCAAACATTGCAAGGAATACCCAAAGAAGCAATAAAACTTTTGGTAAGGGGAAATGCTGGTGATTACAGTGAAAGAAAGGTCTCAGGGACCCTGAGGTTACCCAGGTTGCTTTTCTTTCTGTGAGTGGAACACTTTGGCAACCTGCACTACTAAGAGATAGGACACGGTGCTAAGGCTTCTAGTTACCAGTGCTGCAGCTGTAGATGCTGTTGTTATAAGGTGGTATTCCATCATCTTTCAGAAAGTCACTGGAATAACTGAATAGGGTCACTAATCCTATCAAGAACTTCAGTCACATAGATGTTTCAGTCATTTAAATACTAAATGCATGTGGTTTTAAAATACACGATTATAAAACCAGTGCTTTGACACCTGAGGAGCAAGATAACACTGCCACTGTCTAGCAGAAAAAGGTACAATATAGACATATACAACTAGAAATAGTCAACGCATAAAGTTTATGAAAAAATCTTTGACTTCACTGTCAATATACGTAAAGTGTCTCAAATGGCTTGGTCGCTGATCTGCTCATCTCTAAGTCTTTTAAATGAAAACTAAAGCAGTTTTCATTTAAACTCCGCAATTCCAGCATTTGAAGGTCAGATCTATTTCCTTTTTCCATTTAATTCTCTGCTTCTGTCACATTCGGAACACAAATCAATATTCATTTTAATAACTAATTTAACTCTTAGATATTATCTTTAACTATAGAATGATAAAGAAGAATTTTTCAGCCTCGGAGGAAAGGACTGCATTAACTAAGAGTAAAAACCTTACTTGGAAAATATATGCACACTCAAAAATGTCACTGGCAGCATTGTCTCCTTCAGCCTCTCTAGGAGAACTGACATGCTAAAAAGCAACTCTAAGCTACTGAGCCTCTTCCATAGATAAAATCTGCCTGTTCACGTGAAAGTCACTGCACTGGTATTGTCGTCCTTCCCCCGATGCACTTGCTTGGGATTCATTTGCAGATAACAGGCCATTCCTACCTACTAGTAATAATAACTGTGATGTTGTTCAATATAAAAACATGGTTATATCATGATCTAAAAATGGAATTATAAACTATCTATGTAACTATTTTAGGAACATATGCTAATTAGAATAATTGGCTCCCTCCACAACAAGAGACAGTGTAGACCTATAACAGCCTTTAAAGCATGTCAGCAGAATAATGGGCAAATTAATGTGGCTGACATAATTGATTTGGACTTCCACAGTGTTTGCAAAGCTATAAAGAAGCTATAAAGACTCCAAATAGCCATAGGATGAAGTTCTTTCATGGAGCAGAAATGACCTGAGATGGAGCGAACGAAAAGTAAGCAAAACACCTGATTTTCTAAACAGCAAAAGAAAAGTGTTCCATATGATCATAATTTATGACTTGCAGCAAAGCTATACAGGAAGACAGATGACTGCACAACAAAGACAGCTCAGTGGGACTGACCAGGATGGGGACAATCGGGGTCCATGGGCTGTCTCCATCAGGCCTGGGAGAGGAGGCACCCTCCAGCATGCCCAGCACTCTGGGCAACAGCTGCTGCAGGGGGACAGGAGCTGGTGAGAGGCAGCTGAGAAGCACAGAGCTACACTCCTCCTCCTGCTGTGACAGTGTTGGCACCTCAGGAGACAGGCAGGCCATGCAGTGGGAAGCAGCCTTTATATGCCTCTCTCCTGGGGGCCAGGAAGAAACACCTTGGCCACCAAGCAAGGCTTGGGCCCTAGTCTGGCGGAAAAGAAGTTATCAATCCCCCTTCCTTTGCTGTGGAGGGGCTGCGGCACAGCCTGCCTGTGTGGTCCCTGCTAGCCCTAGAGCAATCTGCCAGCCCCCAGCACCAGGGACATCCAACCTTTCTGACCCAACTGACAGAGGGGACTTCAAGATAGGAGAACACCAGCAACACTTGACTACTGCTGAAGGAGACAAAACATCATATTAAGGAAAACAAGGTAACCCAAGGCAATTTCCTTTCTATAGCATAGCTGCTGGCATCTCAAGCACTTAAGTTTGCTGGCAATCTTGGGAGCAGTTACTCAAGACAACCTTGGTAGGGGTTACTCAAGACTGTTGTACTTATGTGTTTACCATACATGACTGTCACCTCCAGATGTCTGCACTCCTTGCCATGTAGTCCCCTCAGAGAAGACTGGCTTACAGACTTTCAAAGAGCAATTGGAAAATCAAATGGATTTCTTGCATATATGATATATGCTGTAGTTCACGGACACTGAATAGATAAACATAGTCATGTGCCTCATGCTAATGTGACAAGATGCTACCAGGAAAAGCCATCAAAAGGAAGAAGAAATGTGACACAACAACAGAAGACTGCTGGAAATACAACACAGCTGAGAGGGAACAGTCAAGGAGGTTCCTGGAATGTGTTGAGGATAACTTTCTGACATAGCTGGTGAGGGAGCCAACTAGGGAAGGTGCCCTGCTAGACCTGTTTATGAACAGAGAAGGACTTGTGGGGGATGTGACGGTTGGAGGCTGTCTTGGGCCTAGTGATCATGAAATGATAGAGTTTTCGATTCTTGGAGAAGCAAGGAGGGGGCTGAGCAGAACTGCCACCTTAGACTGCCAGAGGGCAGACTTTGGTCTATTCAGGAGCCTGGTTGACAGAGTCCCTTGGGAGGCCATCCTGAAGGGCACAGGAGTCCAGGAAGGCTGGATGTTTTTCAAGAAGGAAGTCTTAAAGGCTCAGGAGCAGGCCATCCCCGTGTGCCAAAAAACGAGTCATCAGGGAAAAAGACTGGCCTGGCTCAACAGAGAGCTATGGTCATAACTCAGGGAAAAAAGGAGAGTTTATGGCCTTTGGAAGAAAGGGCAGACCACTCCTGAGGACTACAAAGATGTTGTGAGGCTGTGTAGGGAGAAAATCAAAAGGGCCAAAGCCCAACTAGAACTTAATCTGGCTTCTGCTGTTAGGGACAATAAAAAATGTTTCTATAAATACATTAGCAATAAAAGGAGGACTAAGGAGAATCTCCACCTTTATTAGATGAGGGGGAACATAGTGACAAAGGATGAGGAAAAGGCTGCGGTACTTAACGCGTTCTTTGCCTCAGTCTTTAGTAGTAGGACCAGTTGTTCCCTGAGTACCCAGCCCCCTGAGCTAGAAGACAGGGACAGGGAGCAGAATGAAGTCCCCATAATCCAAGGGGAAACGGTGAGTGACCTGCTATACCACTTAGATGCACACAAGTCTATGGGGCTGGATGGGATCCACCCAAGGGTACTGAGGGAGCTGGTGGCAGTGCTCACCAACCTACTTTCCATCATTTATCATCAGTCCTGGCTAACCATGAAGGTCCCAGTTGACTGCAGGTTAGCAAATGTGACACCCATCCACAAGAACAGCCAGAAGGAAGATCTGGGGAACTACAGGCCCGTCAGCCTGACCACGGTGCCTGGGAAGGTTATGGAACAGATCATATGACACCTACAGGACAACCAGGTGATCCGGCCCAGTCAGCATGGGTTTAGGAAAGGCAGGTCCTGCTTGACAAACCTGATCTCCTTCTATGATATGGTAACCCCCTTAGTGGATGAGAGAAAGGCTGTAGATGTTGTCTACCTAGACTTTAGTAAAGCCTTTGATACCATTTCCCACAGCATTCTCCTGGAGAAACTGGCTGCTCATGGCTTGGATGTGTGCACTCTTTGCTGGGCAAAAAAGGGGCTGAATAGTTGGGCCCAAAGAGTGGTGGTGAATGGAGTTACATCCAGTTGGTGGCCGGTCACAAGTTGTGTTCCCCAGTGCTCAGTACTGGGGCCAGTTCTCTATAATATCTTTATCAACGACCTGGATGAGGGGATCGAGTCCACCCTCAGTAAGTTTGCAGATGACACCAAGTTGGGCAGGAGTGTTGATCTGCTTGAGGGTAGGAAGGGTCTACAGAGGGATCTGGACAGGCTGGATCAATGAGCCGAGGCAAATGGTATGAAGTTCAACAAGGTCAAGTGCCGGGTCCTGCACTTGAGTCCCAACAACCCCATGCAGCGCTACAGGCTTGGGGAAGAGTGGCTGGAAAGCTGCCCCATGGAAAAGGACCTGGGGGTGTTGGTTGACAGCCAGCTGAATATGAGCCAGCAGTGTGCCCAGGTGGCCAAGAAGGCCAACAGCATCCTGGCCTGTATCAGGAATAGTATGGCCAGCAGGACTAGGGAAGTGATCGTCCCAGCAAATGCATGGGCCATGTCCCCTTCCATCAGCCAGGGCAGTGTTCACCTTATTGTCAGAAGCAGTGCACACGACCAGCTTGGAAAGAAGTTGCCAGCACTCAACATGGGTGAAATCAGGCTTGAAATACCCAGTTCATCTCCAACAGGTATTCTCCTGTTCTGAAATATTTTGGTCTAGAAAAATGTACAGGCCCAAAATCTCCAACATGTTTTAAACTCTTCACCTTGTAGAGACATTCAATCTGCTAATTAGACATGACAATGCTGGATTCGATAACCAATACCAAAATTTACTACTGCCTGCTGTAAGTTGCTTTTGGCAGTGTTCAGTGTCAGAAGCAATAGCATTAGCTCTGCTCCTTTCTCACACTACAGATGATGGAAGCTTTCAGGAAGATGAATTAGATTCCACTAACAGAAGGAGAAAAAAGGGATCTAAATGCCCGGAGAGGGCCACAATGAAAGTCCACTTGGGTTATTTCAAAATTAGTCTCTACCAATACATGCAGCGATGTCCTGACGCATGATTCTGAACCAAAAACTCAGTCAGATCTAGGAGCAGGAGGCCACCTGCCTCTTGGCAAAAAGCACACAGCTGAACAGCTCCCGCACCTCTGCTTTGGCAGCTGCAAAGGCCCATGGGGACGCGTGTTGGTAGTAGCTCCTCTGTTATCCTTCACCTGTGGATGTGGGTACCGCACCAGCTGGCCCACACTTGCCTGATACCCCGTGTGATGTCGCGGTCCTGCACAGTGGTTCTGGGGGCCCATGACATCCCGGGGAGCCCGCAACACCCTCCTGCATGTCCCCATCCCCGCAGCTCACTCCAGCAAGCAAGCAGCTGAGTTTGCCTCCTGGCATCAGCCCAAGCGGCCGCCCCTGCTCGCCCGCCCCTTGTCCAGCTGGAAGCTGCACTCACCAGCAAGATGAAAGCAGAAGCAGGTGGGTAAATACCTCATCTGAGAGGGATCCCTGTATGCCCTCATTGTGCTTTTTTACTCACCACAAGATGGTGCTTTTTTACTTCCCGTCAGCTCAGAGCAGAGGACTGGGCAAAATTCATAACCTTTCCTGGGCCCACATGGTGCTTGTGTCTATATTTGTACTGGAAAACCAACTCACTAGAAAATAATCTGCAAAATTAAAGCTCCAAAACTCTATAATGACATAAAGACAATCTACGATAAATTATCCTCGGATATTTCTTTCTCAGAAATTTCTTCCCCTTTTGCTTACTTGCAAAATATACTCCCAAAGCCTTCATTTGCACACAGCTTAAAAAAACCCCAACACCCTAATTGTTACAGAAAACACATACTGACAAACATCTAAAAATATTAGAACCAAACTATAGTCATGACGATACTGCCTTGTAAACAAGAATACAAACAGTCATACATGACTGATGTGTATTGTCTTGGATGACTGAATACTAAGTAACTTGGGTTTGATGCCACTTACACATAGTGCACCAACATCACATTTTCCACCAGCTTTCAGCATGCTTAGAATGGCAATGTAATTAAAATGGAAAGGTAAGTACGTTAGAAAACATACTTTCCCTTATTAAATGCTAATTCCAAAATAGATTTTCTCCCGGGGTAGAAGTTTGAGCTTTATTTAAGAGCTGACAAGTTTGGGTAATATTATCAAGAACAGAACTTTTGAAAAATGGAAACAATTTCCTTCACTTGTTCACAAAGTCAGTCAAAGCAATTGACAATTCTAATGGCTCTGCAATTCCTTCTACCATGTTCACTGCCTTAAAATTAAAAAAAAAAAAAATAGTGCTTACATCTCTAGTTTTGTCTTGTTTCAACAATAATCTGCTTCTCCTAAAGCTCTGAGCAACTGAGTTTTGTGGTGAAGGGTTTCTGTCACACATCACAGAAAAGGATGCAAGGGTCCTTGCCTTTTTTCCTATTCGCCCTTGCTTTCAGAGTGCTATGGCCCTCTGTCCTTTACAGGCATATTTATTTGTTGAGCGTCTTGCATTGCTGCGCAGATAGAGATCTTAATGAGAAAAGAAACAGAAGATACAACAGGAATAGATCTTGAGATATGAAAGCATCTACTCCTTCCTAAGGAAAAAACCCCAACAAAATGAAAAACACACATCAAAAGTTTCATCCAACCTTCCTCCAACCAGGACAATGTAAAATCCAGCCCCAACATTACTAGAATCTGTTTTACGTGTTGGGTTTGTGATTTGGCATAAAATATTAGTCTGAGGAAATCCCTTCAGCTGACAGAAAAAATGCTTAACTTTGTTAAACTGAAAAGAAGGACTAACAGTTTTTAGAAGAGATGAGCACTACAGCTGTCATAAAATTACATGAAGCAGCCTCAGATGTCCCTCAGCAGAAAATGGATGTAAATGGAAAAAGTAAACTGCCTGAGTATTTAGACTTCAAAGCCAGAAGGGGCCCATGAACATTGCCTGGCTTCTTAATGAACCTGAATCATTAAATTACATGTATTCATCCCAATAACTGTGCTCAGGCATTTTATCCTGGAGAAGATTAAGCTGTTGGGTGCTGTAGTAAGGAACAAAAGAGACAACCTGCCCCCTGTGCCCAGAGGCTCTGCAAGGGCAGGGGAAGGTGTTACTGAAGTAGCCAAGTGACCTTGGCCTATGACCCCCACTGTGCGCATAGGAAAATGGGGAAAAATACCCAAAACCTGATGAAGAATGCTTCAGGGCTCCAAAATTGTTAGCAGATCCTTGTACAAACAGAGGGCAGTGGTTCACCATGCAGGTATAGTACACCCAGTTGCAGCCAACCTCAAGCACTTCAGAGGAAACAAGCGCTAGACTATCTCTGGGCAACAGATTTGCAAACCAAGTCTGAACCTCCCTCCTTTGCCTATTTAGGCACTGGAACTTTTACCTCTAAACTGATTTATATCTTCTACAGGGTCTGCTTTGTACACTGACTTACCGGGGCTGAAATGTTCCCCAAGGAGTAAAAGCATAGCCAGGAATGAGCATGGTATGGAAGCGTCATCACTGGACGGCCTTACTGGCTATGTCTACATCTGGATGACCACACTCCTCTTTTTGCTATTACACCTGCAGCAGAGACAGACAGAGATACCATGAGCACCTTAACCTCTACTTTGCACGGTGAGGTGATCTTGATTTGAACTGATGAAGAGGATTTTAGACTCCAGCTGTGGAGAACAAAACAAATCTAAACAAATATCTGACTCAGCTACTAAACTGAAACAGCAGCAGCTTTGAGGAGGAAGTTGGCAGCACCACTTAGAAGGCCATGGATTGCTTCCAGCTACCCTCTTCTCCACTCACTCTAATTATTTATCCCTGATCCCTAAATAGACTCTGTTTCAGGACTGCTTAAAGGAAATGCATATTTCCACAGCTCCTTACTCTCTCCCTTTCTAATTCACTTTTTCGACCTTAGACAAAAACTACAAAGCACATTAGGCCATTTCATCTGAACTACATCCTGTATAAAAACATTTAGTCTTAACCCACACATGATGAAGTTTGTCTCTATGGTTTCATTAAATGTAACTGTGGTTTCTTTTGCTTTTCCAGCAGAAGTCTCATTAAGTGGTATCTTTTTGAGCTACTGCTTTATGAAAATATATATATATAAGAGGCAGCTATTCTTTCTGTTCTGAACTTTTGACTCAAATCCTAGTATTTATAGTTAATAAGGCTGTAGCAGATCAATGGGACAGCTGACCTGCAGTGATGTTGGGTTAGTGCCAAATGTTTCCATAAGTGTGTTCAAATGAAAAATCAGTTTCTCAATCCAAGTGTATCTAAAATACTTTTTTTAATTTTGCGTAAATTCACAAATGATACAATATTGAAGTGTTTGTTGGTTTTCTTTTAAACATACTGTACAATCAGATTAGTTAAGTGTTTTACATCAAGGCACAGCACACCGTATAATACACATATGCCTTGCCAGGCAGCAGTTTAGTATAATCCCCGAGTTGCGGCAGTAGTGCCAGGAATAGCATGGATCACATATAAGCTGGAAGATAAATAAATAATAGATGCTGTCACATTTTATTTGAAATAGAGTTGCATATAAAAAGAATATACAATAATTTAATAACTAGATTCTCTTGTACTATACATACAGAAGTGTTTTCATTTGTATTAAATAAAACATTTTCAGTATTAGGATGCAAAATTAATCTTCTTTTTGGCTGTCTTGATTTATGGAGAAGAGTTGCTTTCATTAGAAATTAAAGTTGAACTTTCGGTTTCATGGCAATCTGAAAGAAACAAATCCAGAGTTATGATATGTTGATAATGAAGTATTACTGGTAAAATAAGCAAATAATCCCAACCAAATTGGTGCATTTAACTAATGCACTGTGAAGCTATTTATCTAAGCAGAACATCTACAGAAGCTCTTCTTCACAGTCTAAACTACCATCTTCTTTACACTGTCACTCGCTCTGCTTTCTCAGAGATTATCACTGTAGGTCTGTTGTTCACCCAGCAAAACTAAAATTCAGATAATGCCACAGGTTGTCTGCATTGCAGATGTGGTTTATTGCAATGTATTTACCGTATTCACATTATCACTCAGCTTTTTTACATTTGAATGCTTCTTCTTCGCCTGCCGAAGGCCTTGGATCCCACGTTGGTTGGTACGAAGTTGTTCTTGCCCACTCCTCCTGACCTGCTCAGGAAGTCCGCCAGACGATGGGTCACACAGGTTGCTGTGTTGCATGCCCTCTTCTGTGCTGTTACACTGCTTTTCAAAACAAAAATAGAGAGTTAGTTCCTGAAGTATCTACCCTGCACGCAATGAAACATCAGTAAGGGATGCTATGCCTAGGAAAGTCGTCTGTAGAAGGAGGAGTAGGGTTGCTGTGCATCAGGCATTTACAGCTTTGGTGTGCACAGCTTATAAGCCCTAAAAGATGAGTCTTTATGTTTAAGTGTCAGTCTCAGTTTACAAAAACTGGCTGAGCCCTTCCTTTTTTTGGCAATCGGACTGAAGGCTAAACCAAGCCAGATTTTCAGCAACACCTGAGCCATTGCCTGCCTCCAGCAAGTCATTATGACCAACAGAGAGGTACAGAGGAGGTCCAGGTCTGGAGCACTTAACCAATCCCCACTTCCTCCAAAAACTTAGGTTGTGTTTTGTTTGTAGTGCTGCTGAAGGACAGTAGCAGACACTCATCTTTGACTTCTCACTTTAACACCTATGCTCCATAATGCCCAGAAAACACATGAAATCCCAGCATCCCTGACAACAACAGGAGCTTTGCCAGGGACTCTGGTAGGGCTGTCCCTGCACAGCAGCTGGCCCACAGAAACATACTGCTTCCATGTATTTAGTAGGAATGTGAGAACCCCTCTTTCCTGGAGCTAGACCTCTGTTTACTACAGCACTTCTCCACAGGAGTAGTTCACAGACTTCAACAGGATTAGTTCTGTGCTGAGTTCAGCCTACAGCTAATAATTTTGCTAAATGGGGGACTTAAAGGCACACACTTTCACACAGTCCTTGCTTGAAGAAGGACTTTCTTCCAGTAGGAGGGATTTTTCTCAGATAACATTAATAAACAGTCTTGTAATGCTTAACAATGAATACTGTTCATAATATTAATGCCAATTTTTTTGGAACAGGCCTCTGATTACCAGATAGATGCAGTGCTGCAACAGAAGAACTGTAAAGAAAACTGGTTTTGTCTTTTAATTTACAACTCACCTACATCATATTGTCTTGAATTAATACAAATATTTTAAAAATACCCAAGTTTTAAACATACTAGTGTAGAGACCTATTGTAAAGTAAGAAGGGGGAAAGAAAAGAACATTAAATTCTTACCTGGAAGTATTGAGTAACCAGTTTTAAACAGGACTACACTTCTAGTTTGTTTGAACAAATCTGTATGAGCCTTTCCTGATTCCTTTGCTTTTCAGGATCCTTGCTAACAGGATTGCATGCATGCCCAGTTACATCAGTACATATGAATGTCTGTGTATAATATCAATTTTTAAGTTCTCTTTCAACTTTTCTAGAATTACTGGCATTGCCTCTCTTGAATATTAAGACAAACCTGCAAAATTTTTCTAGCCTTATTTAGAAATCTCACGTTCTAAAACAAGTTATTAAACCAACCAGATCTAATCCTTATAGAAAAATAGGTTTATTGAACAAGTGCATGGGCAAGCACAAAAGAAGAGTCTACTTGTACATTTAGCAGCCAGAAATGAAGAGCCTTATTTAGATTTTTTTTTTTAATCAGGGTCTAAGAAAATCATTTGAAATGTCAAGGCAGTGCTGTTCATTTTTATTTATTTATTTTTTCCCCCTAGCTTGGTGTGCATGTTATGTTCTCTGACTTCCTAACATTAGGTCCTCTCAAACATTCTCTGTCGAAAACAGAATCAAAAGAACATAGCAAAGTTAGCAATCAAAGGTAGATCCACATGCATCAGGTTAAAAAAAGGGAGAAGGGGAGAAATAAGCATGTCTAGTTGTTTCCTAGGGGTTCCCCATAGTTTGCATAGCGTTCGTGTTCCAGGTCACTCAGCACATTTCGTTTCTTGCCAGGAGTTCCAGCACCGACGTCAGTGCGAGGGTAAGTTTGCAATTTGTGCAATTCTTGAGACAGTTTGCCCAGCACACAAGTACTCAGACTGGCACAGCGTTTGGAAATGGGTCTATCCAGGCTGCAGGGGGGGAAAAAAAAACATGCCCAAAGGAAAAGTAATCTCAAACATGCATGTTCATGCATTTCTTCCCTAGATAAATATCTACAGTTAAGAAACTTAAAAAATAATAATAAAAAACCAAACCCTCCACATCACATTCCATGCAAGGATAGTTCATACAAATGCAGTCAGAAGGAAAACACTTTCTCAATGAATTCAACTGTTGAAAAGCAAGTTTGTTACCCTTTTGGATGCTCATAGTCAGAGGTCAGGAAGTTTTACTTCCCATGTGTTCAGCATGCTGTTCAGTCTCTCATACATCACCACCATGCTTTGCAATACAAATCCTGTTAGGATAATGCAAATGCCCTTGCATGCCTTGGGTCTATGGAGGGAGAGTGGTGCTGCGTGCATTAGGAGGAACACATCCCCTCTGCCAGGGATTTTCCATGCCTTTACAACAGCATGCACTTTCACGACAGAGAATCCAAGAGTGACTGAATGGCCCCTAATACTCCCACTAGGAAAACATACCTTTTGCTGCCATATTTTAACACAACCCCCTCATTCAAGCTCAAATCGCCCTCCACATTCAGTTGTAAAAGACAGACAGAAGCAGGTTAACCAGGTGGAAACCATTCTCCATACCAACATTAGGATGTCTCTGCAGTATCATCCTCTACCAGTTAGGTGACTACAGTTAGCCATAACCCCAAGAAAAGAAGAAAAACCAAATTTGACCTGCAGAGGGTCTGCTCAGATAGCTTTTGCTAAATATCAAACACATAACATTCCCCCCGTTACCCTTCTCCTGCCCCAGGACTGCAGTCCTTACCTGTTCCCCTCAGAGGCTTGGTCCAGCTCTTCTGCTGTCATCTGTATGAACTCTTTCACCAGCGCGTTTAGTAACCTCCGAGCTTCGTAATCACTGAGCGTCACTCGGTCTGCTATGGACTCCAAGCCAGGTCTATGCAGAGGCAAGCAAAACGGGGTGAATAAAACGCAGACTGCTGCAGAGAGCCATGCACGGGAGAGAGGGGTTTGTCATGCATTACTGCATGTCATTGACAGTGTCTCTCGCTGGTGTGAATATGTAAGCCATCCTCATGCATAGCATTAAATGTTTTATATTTGTAATTAAAAAGCCACACTGTCAAAGATAGTATTAAAAGCAGACAGCTTTCTCATTCACTGTAGTCTATTTCCCTCCTAGACCTCTAAAGTATTTTCCTGCCATTCAGATACAGCAGTCAGCAACAGGACCAGCTTCTTACCTGACTGGTGCTGCCTGGAAGCTATCCATCTGGCACACAACCAAGGCATAAACAGCAAGGAAAGATGAAATCTTCAGCATAACCATGATTTCCTCTCTACAACAAAGAGGTACATCAGGCAATGGCTGTTTTCCAACCCTCTCAGTCCTGTAAGATCTACTAAAGAGGTCATCGTTTCCTAGCCACAAGTAACACAAATACTAACAGCTTTGCTTTTCTTTCTTTTTTTCTAATATTGCCTTTCCATTTCTTTTTATTATTGCTATTCTGCTTTGGTTTTCTCGGAATTTTGAAATAACTTAGCATTATTACAGGAGATAAAAAAAAGCAGCTTTTTAGAGCTGCAGTTCTGTACAGCTATCTGCATTCAACTTAATGCAGACTTCCCCTCAAATTGGTGGAAAACACATTCCTCTAACTACTGCACACAATGTCACATTCAGCGTGTCCAACATGGACAGGCACAGTTATGGGATACGAGCCACAAGGAAAAAAAAAAAAGGCATGCTTAGTATTTTTAAGAATGAAATGCCACTGTTAGCACTTTACCTGAAACTGCTTGCTTCTTGCAAGTTAGCCCACTAATATCCCAGTTCAGATTATGCTATAAGAATTAAGTAGTTTAATTTTAATAAATTTCTCTACTCTAAAACCAGAAAAAGGATAAATTCAAAATTAGCCATAAGAACAAAATCTATAAAATATATATATAACTGAAGATACCTGCTTTGAGATACCCCTCTCTCATAGCATGTGTGTTAGACTCAAACGAGCACATCATTAACTACCACATCAGCTTTATTTTCGCTAGCTCCCAGTTCTCGACAGGGGCTCACCGGAAGGACGAGGCACCTTCCAGAGGACGCCCCGCTCCCCCACGGGTGCCCGGGCCGCCCTGGACGGTGCCCAGCAGCGGGCAGAGCACCCAGCCCGGCACCGGGGAAGGCTTTGCGCAGAGAGCCGTCCCGCACGCCCGGCGGGACACCCCACGTCGTGTCAGAAAGGAAGAGAGAGACCGAGGAGTAACTTTCTCCCACCTTCCTCGGCTCGCTTCCTTGCCCACGCGTACACATGAATGGAGGCGGTACGACCCCGTGCAAAGCTCCGCGCCCCGGGAGAGAAACGGGAGTCTGTCAGGGACGGGATGCGCGGCCCGGGCCGGCGCCGGGAGGCGGTGCGGTGCTTACCGGCGGTGCGGAGCGGAACGGAGCTGCGCGCAGGAGGGTGCTGCTGGCGCCGCCGAGCCGCGGTACCGCACACCGCCCGCCGGCGCCGCTTTATACCTGCCGCCGCGGCAGCCTGCGTGGGCGCCCGCGCGGGGCCGCCAGCCAATCACCGCCACGGCCGCCCGACGAGGTCCGGCCCGCCATTGGGCGCCAAAGCCCGGCTCGATGGTGACGTCATGCCCCGCTCCGTGAGAGTCCCATTCACAAAAANGGGGCCGCTCCCTCCCCGGGGTTTCCCCCCCTCCCCGGGGCCGCCCGGCAGCCGCCGCGGCTTCAGCCGGGAGCCCGGTTGTACCCAGCCGCCCTCCCGGCGCCCCGACAGCTGCGTTTGGGCAGGCGGGGGTCCCGCACGGGCGGGCGGACGGGGTGTGCAGCGGGGCACGGGCACCCCGCACGGAAGCGCCCGCGGCCGCCGCCTCCCCGGGCGCCGCTCCTGCCGCCGGGGCGGGCGGGGTAGTGCCGACCCCTGCCCGAAGGGCGCAGCCCCGGGCCCCCTCGCTTCCCCGGCAGGGGAGGGGGGGCTTGCAGCTGGCACCCTGCCGCTCCGCCCCGGAGCGAAGGGCCCTCGGCACCGGCGAGCAGCCCCGCGGGGACAGAGAGCCGCTCTCCGCGCCGTGTCCTGCCGGGTGCCCGCCACCGCCTCCCCCGGGACCGGTCCGCGGCGTGACCCCGCGGTCCTCGAGGAAACCATCATCACCACCATCATCATCGTCATCATCATCACCACCATAATAACACACCTCTCAACGGGCAGGTGCAGCGCCTTTCTGTGCACGGAAGAGCCACCGGGGAAAGGGGGGTCGCCTCCCCCCAGCGTAACGCTGAGCCCCGCCGGCGGGGATTACCGGGCAGCTGCCCGCCGCCCCATGCATCACCGGTGGAGGGCCCTTTGTCACGGCGCGGCGGCGCTGCACCTGCCCGCGCAGGATGTTTGCCGAGGCGGCGTGTTTGCCCAGGCGCAGCAAGTACCCGCCCGGCGTGGGGGGACCGGCGGGGGCGGCCGCCCTGCCGGCGCCCCGGGGCGGGTACGGGGAGACGCGACCCCAGACCGGGTTGGGAGAAAACTGCTGCCCACCAGAACGGGGGCGGGGAGTGGGGAGAGAAGCGGGCCAGGAGCGGGGCTCTGCAGCGCCTGGGTGCGGGAACCGCTTCCACCGCCCCCCGAGAGCCGGGGGCAGGGAGCGCCTCTGCTGCCCGCCATGAGCCGCGGGGCGTTCGCCGAGGGGGGCGGCACCGGCAGGCTCCGCCGGTGCGTGCCCCCGCGGCAGAGGGAATGCCCAAGCTCTATCCCGAGCCCCTGCAGCCGCCGGCAGCGGGCGACGGGCCGGGCGGAGGGGCGCCCAGGGACCGCGGGCCGAGGAGGGGGGGCGCGCTGACCGTCCCCGGGACCCCCGGCCCGGCCCGGTGTGGCTCAGCCCGTTCCCGTCCCTGTCTCGCTTCCCTGCATCGCCGCGGTCCTTCATCGTTCCCGGCGGCTGCGGGCACCGCCCGCCGCAGCGGTGAGTACCGGCTGTGCCGCGCTGCTGCGGCCGCCGCCGGCGGTGCCGCCGCGGCCAGCGGAGCCCCGCGCACACTGCGCGGCCGCTGCGCGCCGCGGGACAGCTGCCGAGCGCAGCTAGATCGCTCGCTTCCCGACAAAAAATGGACGGGGAAGCTTTCCTGGGGACCTCCCGGCGTTTCTTCGTTTGTGTTTTTGCAGAAGCCGATAGCACGGGTCGCTCCCGACGGCGGGAATCGCGTGTTTCACCGGGAGGTGAATAAAGTTGGGGGGAAGCGCGGGGCGGGTATTGTTTTGTTGATGCGATTTTAGCTTTGAAGTTTAAAGAGGAACACGAACATACTGAAAACCACACGCGAGCGACTGCTGGTCCGATGAGGGCTCCTTCTCCCTTCCCCTGGCTCTCAGCCTTTCGGGGCGCCCGCACCCGCTCGGCTTCCCCTTCCTCCCCCCGGTAGCGGGCGGCGCACCGGCGGGGGCAGCGCAACGCCTCCGCGCTCGTTTTGCAAAACGACGATTGCAAAATCGTTTAGTTTTTGGGGGGTTGAGTTCTGCGTTGGTCTTTTTTCTTTTTCTTTTTCTTTTTCTTTTTCTTTTTCTTTTTCTTTTTCTTTTTCTTTTTCTTTTT
>VUYV01000071.1:559798-637940 GCA_008711295.1 Anarhynchus alexandrinus | reverse complement strand
TTCCGATCTGGGAGCCGCGCGGGGAGCACGGCGCGTCCGGCCGGGGGAGCTGTCCCGCCGCCCGGCCCCGGCCCGGCGCGGCTGTCGGTGCCCGCGCCCCGGCGGGGAAGGAGCAGCACCGCGGAGGCGGCTGCCCCGGGTCACGTCGACCTCGGGGAGGAGGCAGCGGCATCGGGGGCGGAGCTTCCCCCGCCGGCTAACGGGAGCAGGGGAAAGGGCCCGGTACCCGGTGGGTAGCGGCGCCCGGAGAACAAGGCTTTGGGGCTGAAGAGTTTTTTTGCAAAACCGGTGCTCCGGTCAGCCCTTCCCGTAGGAGCAGGGACAGAGCAGCGGCAGAGGGGAAGAGTTTTTCGCCTCTCTTATGCCAGAGCTCCCTCTCTAGGGCGGCAGGGGCGGAGAGGAGCTCTCTGCTTGCCTGGCTCCCTTTTTTTTTTGGTACAATATTCAAACTGGTGTCCTGCTGTAAATGGAAGTAGCTCACTTGTTTCATATCCACGAGTCTTGGACACGCCAAAAGGGCTTAAAATTAACAAAATTACAACCACCAAATAGCAGGCACTTGAATAATGCAACATGAAAACACATTGCTTCGAAGTTCCTGCAGTGGGTCTTTGCAATATTTACTTACAGTCAATTAGTATAACTATGTAAGAATGGCATACATGTATACAAGAACATAATATTTTCTTGAATATCAGGTGCTTCTTTTCATTTTCAAACAACTGATCTGTTCATATAAGCTTCATAAAAATTAAGCCCGAACTAGATCTAGCAGGGAAAGACAGGCAGGTGTTAGCGTTTGTAAGTGTGTATGTGTACACAAACGTAAACACACACACACACCCGTTTTGGTGGCAGCGCCCTGGGCAGCTGTTTGGGGTGCCAGTACATCTCCACACTGTTTATAACACCCTGTGGTGTTTTACTTAGCAGGATTATCACTGGAGGTCTGGGAAGGACTGAGCTTTGTGTCCAACAAACCATAGCTTGTCTAGAAAATAATGTCCTTCAAACTGCTAGAATTGTTTAAATATAACTCCCCTATCAAGCAAATAAAACTGTTGCTAGAACTTAAGTCTGTCCAGATCATCTATGAAAGTTACAGCAGAAAAAGTCACAGTCTTGTTACGAATGAGAAGCGAAGCAAAGTGCATGAATTAAAAGCATGCTAAATGGCAGAAACAAAAGGATATCTTTTGTTTCATTTATTTTGGGAATAGAAAAAAGTAAATGCGTTTCAAGAAAAATACTACGTCAAATAGAATGGAAATAGGAAGGAAAATGTGTCATCAAATAAACTAGGCTTTCTACTTGCCTGGAGTGCTGTATGTAGTTCTAGTCGCCTGCTGTCAGAAAGGGTCCAACAGAATTTGAGGGGAACTTGAAGACAGCAGATCACGGTTTGGGGAGCTCTGGAAAAATACAATGAAAGGAATTTTTTTAAATTATGACATAGGAAGAAAGATAGATAAGCTATGGTCAAAGCACACAAAACTCACAAACGGTTTCCAGAAATACCTCAGGAGTGTTTTCTTGTCACATAAAAAAGAAGAGCCGTTATAACAGTGAAAATAATCAAGTTTGCTAAATAAAATAGTCATAGAATTGTTTAGGTTGGAAAAGACCCTTAAGATCATTGAGTCCAACCGTTAACCTAGCACTGCCAAGTCCATCACTAAACAGTGTCTCTAAGCGCCACATCTACACATCTTTTAAATACCTCCAGGGACAACCATTTTGGTGACAACCCAGTTGTCACAGAATATATGATTAGGCCAACATTATTTCATATTGTGGAGGTCAGCAGCTCTGAGATGAAGGAAAAAATAGAGTTTTGTGTAGGTAAAAAAGTACAAATTTATAATGCTAAGAAAATTATGGAAAAAGATATAGGATTTCAATCTTTAGTTTAGCCTCAGTTTCAAGTTTTTAAGACTTAGGGTAAGATTTTCATTTTGTTTATTCTGTATGGGCCTTCTGCAGGATGTATCACACCTTTCTCCAAAGCATCTAGTGCTGGCCACCTCTGGAAACAGGAGATGGGACTATTTGGGCTATGCTGTCATTTGTTGGCTGTCATCATGGCCCTCACTTCTATCATCTGATGGTTCTTTGGGAGCCTGTGTGAAGTAAGCTGGTGTCCAGTTTCAGAGATGGAAAGGACTGGGTGCAGCTTGGTGGTTTTCACAGCTGACACCACTTCTGTGTCTGCCATTACTAAGTGACATGTTGGAAGTTTTCATGATACGAACTTGTAGCTTCAGTCATAGCGCCCTTAACCAAATTAAGCTATTGGAATTTACCTTTACTGAGGCAGGGAGGAGGAGTAGATATGGCAGTAAAGCTTTCCTCCCTCCTGAAGAAATAGCCTCAGCAAATTAGGAAAGTAGACGATATAGTTACTTTAGTTCTTATATAAAAATTATACCTTATATCTAATAATATCTAGTTACATTAAATTATATATTTATAAGTATATTCTTATATATACTTATACTGATATCTACTTATATCTACTAATATTAAGGGACAGTACATTTTTTTTTCTGAAAAACAGGCATTGTTGTACCAAATTCCCATTATTTTAATGACTACATGGAAACATCCCCAGCCCTTACTTTGAACGGCTGGTCACTTTAGGTGCACAGCAAAGCACAGAATGTAGTGTGGGCTAATTTGCTCTATCTTTTGACAGAGTAAATCAGCTCACAGCAGACTCTACCGTGTAATGCCACAGTTGTATCACCTCTGGTTACCTGTATGCCCTACTGAAGTTTATTCAAGTCTGTATTTTGCATTGATGTTTCACTTTTTCATTACTTGTATTTACTTGTTTCCATTATTTGTTCTTAAGGTTTGGTTTTAATGGCATTTTACAATTTTTATTATTTTTTTCCTCCCAAAGATCTTCAGTCTCGATCTTGGAGGTATATCTGCTATCGTACTGAATGGCTATGATGCAGTAAAAGAATGCCTTGTTCATCAAAGTGAAATTTTTGCAGATAGACCATCTCTTCCCTTGTTTAAGAAGCTGACAAACATGGGAGGTAAGTGCTAATGTCTTTTATATAAAAATGTCATTTTTGACCAATAGGTGGGTTTGTGAGCACATGAAACATTTGCTTTAGCTGGTTTCTCTACTCCTTTATCTCCTTTAATGAAATACTTGATGCTTCTTTAAAGATATTATTCGGAAAGGATTGTCACTGTTGGACTATGTTCCATAGCAAGCTATGTGTAATTTTTTGTCTCGTTAACTAACTTTAGTGTCTTTTTAAAAATTATTATTATCTTATGGGGGAAAAATAAAGCGTTGCATAAAATACTGTGTCAAAATATTTTTTCAGGCTTACTGAACAGTAAATATGGCAGAGGATGGACAGAACATCGCAAATTAGCTGTAAATACCTTTCGAATTTTTGGATATGGTCAAAGGTCCTTTGAACACAAAATTTCAGAAGAATCTATGTTTTTTCTTGATGCCATTGATACATACAAAGGCAGACCCTTTGATCTTAAGCACTTGATAACAAATGCTGTTTCAAACATTACTAATTTGATTATTTTTGGAGAACGTTTTACATATGAAGATACTGAATTTCAGCACATGATTGAGATTTTTAGTGAAAATATTGAATTAGCTGCTAGTGCTTCTGTATTTTTATATAATGCTTTTCCTTGGATTGGTATCTTGCCATTTGGGAAACACCAGCAGCTGTTTAAAAATGCAGCTGAAGTCTATGACTTTCTTCATGAGCTTATTGAACGTGTCTCTGAAAATAGGAAGCCTCAGTCACCTCGGCATTTTGTAGATGCATATCTAGATGAGATGGATTGCAATGAAAATGATCCGGAGTCTACATATTCAAGAGAAAACTTAATTTTCTCTGTTGGAGAACTCATCATAGCTGGGACAGAAACCACAACAAACGTTTTAAGATGGGCAGTGTTATTTATGGCTCTTTATCCAAACATTCAAGGTAAGACCTTTGACATTTTGAGGAACTGACACGCTATTCTATTGCAGATTTAAAATGCTTTTTGAAAGTGGTGCAGTGATTCATAGTCGTAACCAAAAAGGAATGTTTATATATATTGTTCTATTATATCATTTACCAAATACACTATGGACAGATGTGAAAAGCTTATTTTATATGCAGATGAAGAGGATATCAAAAGTCAATATAATGATAAAATTTTAGCATATTATTTTGTAAATACATTTTTACGAAGCTTTAATATTTTTAATAAGGTGTTTCTAGTATATTTAAGTTTAGTGTTGTGATGCATTATATTGGTTGATGGATGTACTAATCTATATTAATAAATATTAATCAAATGCAATTAAATATGAAAGTAAACGAAATTTAAGATGGGAAAATATCAACAAAAATGTATATCAGGTTGTAATTCACAGTTAGGTACAATTTCTTTTTATCCTTAAGTGCCTTAATTCACAGTAGATTTACATATTATAGACATGTATAGTTATACTTCTGGAAGAACAAAAATAGCATTTAAAAATAAAAAGATGTGTTACAGTCATTCTGAAGAAGAACAGCAATAGATGTTTGAATGTTAGCCCAGACATTTTGTGTAGAAGCGTGGATTTTAGAGGTGAACGGTTATGTTTCTTGTTTCACTGCCTCCACTTTGCTATCAAACCTTAGCAGTGCGTAGTTCAACTAGGGACTTTCAGTATTTGGGAGAAAGAGCAGCCTAGATAACTTGGAAAGCTACTATCGATACTTTGACTGAATATTGCGCTAACATCAATTTGACCATCATCATCATTTCAGAATGGAGTTAACAACACTGCCCATAGCTATAAGGCTCTTGAGATCTGAAGTTCTGCATAGGAACCAGATATCTTTGTGTATGAAAAATTGTATTTTCTTCTTATGGTAGTAGGTGCAGGACTCTATACCTTCTGATTTTCTTAGCTAGAATATTTTTCAATTTAAATTGGCTGGACAAAAAGCAATTATTATTTTAAAATTAGAGATCAAATTTTATATTTATGTTTAAGGTAAATACAGCTTTACTTGAAAAAATGAAAATCAAAATATGATGATAATGTATGTCAAGACCTGACATGCTATAAACAGTGAAAATCATTCAGATTAAATAAAGAAGTTGATGCCAAAGCTCTTTTGTTACTGCTTTTATCATTATTTTAAGTCCCGTATTCACTGAGCTGGTTAAAAGATCTGGATAAGCAAGTAGAACCAAAGTGCGCTGAAATATTTCCAGAGAGCCATAACCTCTTACATATTTTCTTATTTTCATTTACTCAACTATTTTAGTTAGTTGATTAATTAATCGAACATGTGGAAACTGATTAAAGATTAAAAAAATAGGAAAACTTTCTTCTAGCGTAGGATTAAAAGCAAGATCTAACAGGATTTGAGTTGTTAATTTTAACAACTTTGAGGGACATACTTAAAAGAAATATGTAGCTTCAGCTCACTAAGTACAACCCCTAATTTTTTTGTGGAAGCTTAAAACTGCAGTTGCTATTTTTAACCAGTCAGCACATTTCAGACCATTTAAAACAAATGGGTTTTAAAAAAATAAATGTTGCTTTTATGCTTCTGATTTCCACTGATTCATCTGTATGCTTTACACAGTATAATAAGAAAATCTACCAAAAAAACCCATTTCAAAATGAAAAAATTAGAATCTGATTTTATAGGTATTTAAGTTTAGGATGCATAAATACATTGTCCACATTTTAGTTAAAATATATCATTAGTCAATAGGATGTATTTATGCTTTATATTATATAAAAAGCCCAAATGTAAAAAGGTCCACTTAAAGTTTCTGATCAGTCTGTCCTGGTTCACAAACAATATTTGCATCTTAAAACAAGAACATCCTTATTCCTTCTCTATTAAGATCTGACCAAGATACTGTTTTTCAGTAAAGATCTAGAAAATTTGTAGTTTTGTGTCTTCTATGCATTGGCTGATTTTGTAGAGATCCACTCACCTAAAATAATCTTCTGCTCTCAGATCCTGTGATATAATGAGTTTCTGAATTTGGATTCAAAATCAGTTCATCTGGATAAAAATGAAAATTACCGTTACCTTTCATTTATTTAGACTTTCTCTGTCCAAGTATTACAATATACACTGATATACCTCTACATCACAGAATATACTTTCACAAAGCTACTTTTCATCACTTTATTTTGATGTGAAACATTGTAACTTCAGGTTGAAAAACCTGGTGATTCTGATAGAATTTTTCTGGCATTGCTCAGCTTTTCATTATTGGTTCCACATGAATTGTAAAAATCCAGCTTTGTTTTACTTAGGAGCTGTTTGGCAGTTTCAACAAAGAAAGTGTATCAGGAAAAAGAAGAGGCAGTTTGAATGCCTTTGGGATTATTTAAATAACCTGTGAACTTAATTTTAAAAATAGCTTAAAAAAATAGTGATTAAATTTGTTCCTTTTCAGTTAAATTTAGACTCCTGTCCCTCTTAAATTGCACTGTGTTGTATGAGATATTTTCAGTTTAAGAGTGAATGATTTTACATTGTGATGATTCTAAAGAATCATAGCAGAATTAGACAAGGGAAAGTTCAAGTGGATAATTTCAGTGTTATCTGTGTTCACTCAAGTATTTAATGTACTTCATCTTTGCAGTCTTTTGCTTGTTTCTTTAGTTTTTGAAGAGCTCCAGAAATAAAAATGTACAGAAGCAAAGAAAAGTATGTTAAAACACGATTTTACTGAGAATAATTACTTTTGAAATGAAGATCACTGGTATATATGCTAGTAATAATCCCTACTAGCAGGATAAGGAATATAGAGTCTAAATTTAAAAGCTTATAAGCGACTATATTTTATATAAGATTTTTCATGTTTCAGTATCCTTTTAAAAGTATATATTTTATAGCTTAAATTAAAAAATAAAGGATATTAAACAATAAACATCAGCTTTTTTTCCTGTTCCTAACAGGGCAAGTTCAAAAAGAAATCGATTTAGTCATTGGCCCAAACAAAATGCCTGCCTTAGAAGAGAAATGCAAAATGCCATACACTGAGGCTGTTCTACATGAAGTTCTAAGATTCTGTAATATAGCTCCACTAGGTATTTTTCACGCAACGTCCAAAGATACTGTTGTGCGTGGTTACTCTATTCCTGAAGGCACTACGGTCATTACAAACCTCTACTCCGTTCATTTTGATGAAAAATACTGGAGCAACCCAGAAGTGTTTTTTCCTGAGAGATTTTTGGATGGCAGTGGGCAGTTTGTCAAGAAAGAGGCATTTATTCCTTTTTCTCTAGGTAAGAGTGATTCCTTGCACTGTTTCTTTTCATAAATCTAGAAATGTGTAACAGATAAGTGGACAGAATGATATAAAATATCCACAGTTCTGATGGAACAGCTATTTTAAAGATATTCAATATAATGCAGTCTGAACATAACACTTTTTAGCATATCTTTTATCTAGATGAGCTCGCTATTACATAAACAAAAAAGACAGCACAATATCTTCTTATCTGAGGAGTCTATACATTTTATATCATTGCAGTACATAAGTATTATTCATTTCACAATTTGTAGTCATTTTCTGCTAAATTCATTACATACAGGTGATTTCCACAACCAGCTTTCAAATTTTACCACTTGGATCAGCACCAGAAATTGCAGATTTTATTCAGAACTAGCTTGAGGGTCAGCGTGTAGCACTGCATTCTATCCTGAGGAAGTATTCTGGCAGTCCTAAATCATTATGGATTTGTCTTTGCATGCCTATAAGAGGGGATAATTTACCTTGCATATGATTATCAACCTAAAAATTAGGTGTTCCCTATAAGCTAACTGTCAGGGCTACCTCCGCAGTTCATAGAAAGTCATAGCCTCATGCAGAGGGTGACTTGGTTTACTTATCTGGGATATTTTCTCTCCAAAAGATAGAGGGAGCCAAAACAAGACAATTCCCTTGAAATAAATGCACAATATCTAACTGGCCAAAGTTAGATTTGATGAAGTCCATCTTTATTGTGTATTCTGTACGTTTCTTTTTGCCTGATTGACCTTACCAGTTCCAGATGTTGTTATCCATTTATCTGTGTCTTCCACAAGCACATTTACTCCCTGTAACTAGTCATACACGGAATGGGAACTAATATATAAAGGCATTATCCAGACCTGCTTCATATCTTTCTACTTACCAAATTATAATAATTGCCAGGTAATAATGATTGGCAGTAGATGTAATTAAGAAAATAGTAGGGGACAAGGGCTGAAATTCACAGTATCATTTTTTTTAAAACATCTTCTGTCTAGATTGGCACTTCAAGATAAGATAAAATAGCTAATAGTTTATCTAAATAAATTTGGCAGAATTCATTACAACGGCATTTGCCTAGCGAGAGGGACAAATTCTCTAAAATCTGTTTCTTGCCATAAATCATCACCTATCCTCTATTGCAGAAGAGGATAAGAATGGTCATTCTTATTCATAACAAGACCATTCTTATTCATAACAAGAGTGAAAGTGTAATTGAACACATTTTAAATCTTTTCAAAACCTTCTTTTCAATCCAGGAAGAAGACATTGTCTTGGAGAACAACTAGCTCGAATGGAAATGTTTTTGTTTTTCACTTCATTACTACAACGATTTCACCTGTGTTTTCCTCATGGTGTGATTCCAGATCTCAAACCAAGATTAGGCATGACATTACAACCACAGCCGTACCTCATCTGTGCGGAAAGACGGTGAAGAGGAGGGTCTAGAATGTCAGGGGGAGCACAGTGCTCCAAGCTTCAGCCGAGGATCTGCTTTGCCTTCTATTTCTAAACGTGTTCATGTCAGAACAAAAATTTAAAGGAATTGCAGATAAATTCTGACTGTTTGTTCAGAAGTTAACAGTTTCTTTTTACTTGGTTTTCACAAGAAAACCCTCAACCAAAAACTGTGAAACACAACCGGTGTTTAAAGTTGATGTTTTCACTCCATAAATCTGTTTTGAATCTAACTTCTGAGTCAGCTTTTAAATATTTAATTACTTAGCAAGCCATTTTACTTTGAAAAGATATTTTTATAAGCATGTAGAATGTGGCTCAAAATGTTTATACTCAGATTCATCCAGGGAAATCTCATTTACATTATTCCAGCTAAGCTGTTCTTTATAATTCTCAATTGAATTTATATAGTGAAAAAGGTTTTAAAGGTATCTATTTAAATTTGTGTAACTCAGAATAAAATCTTTTCCAGCCTTGACAAACAAATTGTCTATTAAAGTATTTTAATCCTCCCTTCTCCTCGCCCTATCTTCCCATTTGGTCATAATTTTCTAGTGAATCAGAGAACTGTGTGATTTCACTTTTAAGGTCTTTTATGGCTTGCTTCTCATTTAGTAACATATACAGTGTTCAATTATTGCCATACTCCTGACAATTACAGCAATCTTTTTTGCCAGTTTATTGCATTTCCAGACACATGTCCCCCATTGCCTCCTAACAGAAAGCATTATGTAATGATTAATCTCAGCCTAAGTAGTCTGGAAAGAAATGTGTTTGTGTTACCAGAGTCACATGCAACTATACTACAAGTCAAGAAAATAAGCTGCTCATGAGTCTGACCAGAGAAAAGACCTTTTTGGGAGGAGGAGTGGAATAAGGTGGGGAGAAACAGATTTTAAATGGATTTTAAGCACAAGTTTTGGGCATACCAACTACTCTTGACTTCTGCCAGCTTCAATTTTTATTCTTGACAGCTATTGCTTGATGGTTATTGGAAGATAAAAATTTATGCATGCGGGCCCTACAGGAGAATCTGACAGTCTAAATATTGTATGTTCAGTCCCCAATATGTGGGGAGAAGTAGGGCCTCAGAATAGGGTTCAGAACATAACAGACACTGAGCAAACGGCTATTTAAGGACAGAGCTGAAGATTAGACCTTGCTCTTTATACAGCTTATGCTTCAACTTGGAGCTGCAGGAAAGTTCAAAGGCAGGAATTGATGTTTTTCAGCTGACCCGATGTTTTCAGCTTATCCTGAATGGAAACACTTCCTTTCTTTTGAAACAGCAAAAGAGAAGGATCAAACAGAGCTGGTACCAGTCCACTTGCATAATAGCCTATTGACTTAAGATGCAGCAGGTCCAAATTAAATTACTTACTCTGTCTAAGGGGAGTCAGACTTGTCCCACAGAGAGCATCTCAAACACGTGTTCCTGGTGCTGTGAAGAGGGTGGGCAGGCTGCTCATCTTGCTGAATAAACTGCCTTTCTGGAGAGAAGATTTAAGATTCAAAAACGAGAGGAAGGAAGGAAGCCTGATTGCTGTGCATTGGGCATACCATGAAAGCTGTAAAGATAGCTCCTAAGATATTGGCAGACAGTGGGGCTTAGGAGTCAAGATTGAGGCTGTTCTGGATATTCGCAAAAGTAGATGTTGGGTGCTTCTGAAATGCTTAAATAAAAATTGTGGAATCTACTGAATTTAGGTGCCTTCAGTATGGAGCAATCCCAAACAGAAGAGTTCAGTGCTTCAGTTCTGAGCTCATGGTAATTCTTCCTGTATCCCACCCTGTGTTCTTAGATCAGACAGCCAGAGTTTAGTTAGTATCTAGGCTTGCCTTCTGGGTTGTAAGAACTCTAGGACATCTTTTGGTTAAAACATGATTCAAATAATACTAATTGAAGTGGGGGGAAGATTAAAAAAAAAAAAAAAGAACCTGTTCTTGCAGGGGTACACTCAAAATGCAGCTGGCCAAGGATGATTCCCTTTTGCTGAGGTATTTTGAGATCTAACTCCTGGCTAGTCTTTAATCCATTTAATGAGAATCATATTGATTATATGTCATTCTGGTTTCTAAATCAAAACGCCTTATAAAAGCCTCAGAATATCAATCCAAACTTTTACCATTATCTGCCAACTTATGGTCTCATTTAAGCAATCAAATACATTTGACAAACTATTTTCTATAAATCTATATCGGTATCAGTTATATCTGCATGTTTCGTTCTGTATCCATTTTTTCCCTATTTTCCCTCTGACTTAGAATTATCCTAATGATCCAATCTGATAATTTGAAATATTGATATAATAATAGTTTTTTCCAGTCCTCTGGACTTTCCTCATTGTATCAAGATTGATTAGTAGTGAAAATCAGCAACCAGCCAGATGTTCAGGATTTCCTGGTGAGACTTTTCTACAGCTGAAATATCTAGCATAGCTAGCTTCTACTTAACATTGTTTTAGGATTAAAGGTTGATATATTAATCAGTATATATTTTTCTCGTTGTAGAATTTAAGGATGAAAAAAAACATTAAGAAATGT
Source organism: Anarhynchus alexandrinus (assembly GCA_008711295.1). Classification (NCBI taxonomy): domain Eukaryota; kingdom Metazoa; phylum Chordata; class Aves; order Charadriiformes; family Charadriidae; genus Anarhynchus; species Anarhynchus alexandrinus. The sequence continues at coordinate 626,633 of VUYV01000071.1, read as the reverse complement.
GTTGAGGTAAGATTGTTCCTGTTTGCAGAAGTTTCTCTTACCTGGCTTTAAATGTCCTAATGTTTTGGATTAAAACAATGTGTCCAGATACTGATGGAAAGATTTCTTGAAATTTATGTTGTAACCTCTCCATTTCTGTATATTAATGCCATTTATTGTACTCTTTGTTTCACCATTTTCCTAAGTTTTATTCCCTCCAGTACGTATAGTCTTCTCATTTTTGTCTTTTGCAGAGTTAGCTCTTTGAATTCATACTGATAGTTTAGAACTGGAAGCACTGTTTCCACATACAGGTGTATCATAACTACAAGAAGAAACTTTCATGTACCTTTTCTGTAACTCCACTGCCGTTCCTAAAGGCAGTGAAAGACTTTATTATTTTAATTATTTTAATAATTAAAATTAAATTTAATTATTATTTTAATTATTTTAATTTCTCCTGGAGCAATAACTAGTTGTCTTTTCTGAGTATAATCACAGAAATTCTGCTACTTGGAGGAGAATATAGTCAACTCACCATTGTATTAGTTTACTGTATCCAATTCAAAGGTTTCTACAGCCAACTACAGTGTAATACCAGAAGGAAGATTATAAGATGCTGTATGTTTCTCCTACATCTGTTTTTTCCATCTTGCCTCTGGTTTTGTATATTTGCCTTAAACCAGAAACTCTACAAGTGGTTCTGTGCCTTCACTCTTTCGTGTCATTTATGTACCATGAAAATAGGTGCTTTCTACCCTATTTCTCAGATACAGTCTATTCCTAGATCTACTCCTAGACTTAAGTCCAGGCCCAGGACATCAGGAGATTCCCTTCTTAATACTGGTGCAAGAGCTGCAATCAGTACCACCACAGTATCTTAAATCCTCCTTTCTAAAACCCTACCCCTAAATTTAAGTTTTTGGGTTAACCTTGGCCATGCCAACATCCCCAGAAACTGAAAAGGGAACACTACAAGCATGTCGTATATGACACTGAAAGAATGCTGAAGAAAATCTTACTCTTTAGCACTTAATTTCCTGAACTTCCACTAGTTTCTGTGATACTGGTGAACATAAGCTTAGTATGAACCTAATAAATGCAGGAAGGTTCACTAATTTATGCCTTCAGAAATTAACTATACAAAGTGAGATTTCATAGAAGTTCAAGAAACATTACCGCTTCTCTGAAAGTAAATAGTTTTTTATTGTGATGTAGCCTTTATATGAATCGAGAATATGTTGTGAGAGAATCATACTAATGCTTTTTTGTTAGTTTGCCAGTACGTACTAGAAATAGTTCAGCTAGCTTGGACTATATGCCAGAATGTAGCTACATCTTTTTTCAGTGAACAATCATGTCTTTGATCTCAATTTTTCTTAATAAGGGAATGATAAAGTAGAAACGGGAAAAGGAGAACATTATAGCTGCTGTTCGTAATATAGCATGTATTTTAATGTTATGTGTACACTGTCAAGTGTATAATGATTTAACTGGGAACTAATAACTGCCCAGAGAATTGGTCATATCATCTGGAAAATGAGAGAAAGTTAAATAAAGAGAAAAATGATAAATAGGGAAGAAAATAGTAGATTGAAAGCAAAAAGACAATGTGTTCTAATTTTTGCAATTATTTACAAGTCATTATGAAGCATGAGTGATTTAGCTGGAAAAGTAATTACAGTTCTTTTGATGACATTTCTAGATTGAATTGGCAGAATTTTTCAGACCAAATACCAGAAATCACCGTATCTGTAGCAGCCAAAGTGCTATTTCAGACTGGAATTTACAAAGAGCCTGCTTAAACTAAGTGTGTCATAGAACTGTGGTAATATTTAATTCTGTACAGAATCAGGGTTGGAAAGGAGCACAACTTGCTCATGTTTAAGATCTGTAGTGAATTAAGAGCTAAAATATGCCTGGAAGACATGATCTCCCTTGTCCATGGTTTGAGTATCACAGCAGGAAACATGAACTGAACATGCAAGGAAAATTGCTTTTTCATTGGGTAGAACCAATAGTTCTTTCTGCTAGGGGGATATGCCACTTTATTATGGGTCAAGGGAAACGCGGTGCCCAGGAGCCCTAGACGTCTTTAAAGACAGCAAAGTGAATATGCTCTCTGTAGACCCAGAATAATTTAGGTTATGCGGGACCGTGGAGATCCATGGCAATGCCATCTTGAGCCTTTGGATGGCTGGACAACAGCTGGCAAATTTTTTTGAGGATAGCTGTCACCACAGAGACAGAAATATCTCCCTATGTAGTTTCTGTGTATGTTGAGAGAACAGACATGTTATTCAAAATAATGGTCCAAACCTCCAAAATTACTCAGCATGCCAAGGACAAACTAGGTGACTTTGCATGAAGATGCTTAAGGTGAGTTCATTTCTTTGCAGATCATGTTCAACAACGCTTGTTGAACCAAACGGTCCAGGTAGGATATCAAATCAGCTCCTAGTAGTGTCCAAGGTGAGATACTGGCGTTAGCTTTAAAGATATACATGCTCTTGCAGAACTGCACAGATTAGACTGCAAGGAAAGAGAAGCCTAATTGGTACCTGCTGTATAATGGTGATCACACTAATGTAATTTCTCTGCTTATTAACCCAACCTACACTTTAACAACCATGTACTTGTGAAGTCATTCCCCTTTCTTCTTCCAACTGACAGGAAAACTGCTGAACAGATGCACATGTCTCCCTTTCCTCTACACCAGGTTTTCTTGCAAAAGAAACATCAACATACTCCAACTGGGAGAATAGTTCTGCAGCCACAATGTAGGCAGTACTACACAGGATAATCTGACTTGCACTGGCTTTACACTGCAGGAATTTAGCATTGTCTCTATTCAGTGGTGTTCAGCATCTCTCTCCAAATGTGCCTTGCCCATAACTAGACTTCACCAGAGCTTAAGGTGAAGTCATGGATCTTTGTGCATTTGTTCTGGTGATCCCTCCTTAAGCATCATCATCATGCTTCCAATACAAGATCACTCTATTTTCTAGTAATGTTGCAGAAGTGATAAAATCGTAATCCTGAAAAGAATTCAGTTGATTTACATTCATTTCATACACTCACACTACAATCTATTAATTTCACAGAGTATGTTTTTGACCTCCTGTGGGCCAGATCCAATATCAATAGAAGGAAGGTCTTTCCTTCTGGACTCTGGCCTTTTTGGACGTGTCCAAATATAAATTCAGATGTCTATGAGCCAATGACACAGAAAACAGACATAAGGTGAGGGAACTCTATATTGAAAAGCTGTAATTCTAAAAGAGCTTGGGATTCGTAGTGGGTTGTTAGTTAAACATGAACTTTAACTGTGCAGCCAGAAGATCTTGTGTTGATAGAATATTGAGTTAGGATACAGAAGCTGTATATGTATTTGGTGCTGGCACAAGCATTCCTTGAATACTGTGTCCTGTTCTGTTGTCTACAACTGAAGGAACATTTAAAAAATCAGTAGTGTTCCTATAAAGCTGTAAAAATGACTAAGAATATGTTTATGCTATATATTCTGGATTGCTGCAAGGTACTTCTACTGATTTATAAGCTGACCAAATAGTATGTCATCATATCAGGGCAGCACCATGTCCAAGCTAATATGCTTCCACTTCAGAACGATTTATTATTTCAGACTTGGTGATACACTGGCACTGTTAGAAAGTTTTTGGATAAATTGGAGGCTCTCCAGAATATACACCACAGAAACGTACTGTAGAACTTGCTGGCTAGTGACACATTCAAGACAATTAATTTGCTTAGTTTACCAAACATGTAATTAAGTGACGTTATTACAGTCTACAGCTATCTAATCAGAGAACAAAAAGTTGATAAAAGATCTCTTCAGTAAGTAGACAAGAATATGAATAGAAGTCAAGGTGAAATATCTTTAAACTAGGAACCAGGTGGATACTTTGAACAGCTTTAGATTAGCAGTGAGGATAGTTATTCCTGGATTGTTACAGAAATTTTAAAATCAGTTCTCAGACCTTTCTTCTGTGTTCTGGTTCTAATTTGCACTGTCTTCAGCATGAGAAGTAAGCTACATAAGGTTACAGTAGTCCCTCCTGTCTCAATCATGAGCTTATAAAATTTACTGTTCTCTCTGAACTCCAAACCTCTGCCACCTATTCAAGTGTGAAAGCAGCCTGAGCTCACATAGCAAGCAGGTCTTTTCTTGATTTAGTATATTATTCTGCTACACAATTAGATTCTGAATCTAATGCTGACTCAGGATGTCCAAATAGTGAAAGTAAACCATTAATCTGCTTTTTTTTTTTAGCTTGAAATGAGCCTAATGGTTTGTACAAGCACTAGTGAGTAGATGAGGCAGATTATGTTGTCCTTAAGACAGCACGTTCACCTGAAAAGTAGCAAGTCCAGAGAGAACACAATAAAAGATAATCCAATCACTTTGAAAAAGGGGTGAAAACAGAATTAGGTAAATTTTGCAACAATGCATTAAATGGGAAAATATAAGGATTAAAGATAAACAGGGAAAAAATAATCATAATGGTGAAGATGCCAGATCAGAATTTATCTTTGGGTGAGACAGATGGAATGATGAAAACACAAGATAACAGCCAAATACAGTTGACTATTCAGTTAGAGTTTGAAAGGTAAACTCTCAGTATAAATTGGTCTGTGAAGGGACAGACATGCATTTTCATAGCAGCTAGATGTCTGAGGCGTTTTTTTTTTTGGCATTGGGCCTCATAATTCAAACCCTTTGTCTAATCAAGATCAAATTAAACTTCTGTCCTGGAAATATTATGCCTTATTCTGTCCTTTCATACAATACAATTTGAGGATCAGCAGATTCTTCCATTTCTAGATTATCCCTTTAGATATTTTTGAAGGCTGTCAGCTATCTCGATGTCAATGTGATTAGAATTAGGCAGAACCCATACTCAGAGTGGTCATTTCTTAGGAAGACTGCCAGACTTCAGGAGACATTACGTTTGTTACATTCTTCTGAATAAGTAACATTCCAAATAGATTAAATCCATTAAAATAATGGAGCATATCAGGAATGTGCAATCTAATCCAATAGTTTACTATTACTGCAGCAGATGGCTGCTTGCCTAAAATTTTACATGTGATATAAACCAGCCTACAGTAATATACCAGAAAACAGAATAAACTTACTATGTATTTCCTTGCTGTTTTCATGTGCTGACTTCCTTTTCTATGGTCGTACTAAAAATCTTAAAATAAATACTTTTAATTTGTATGAACTACAACTTCTCAGAAGCATAAAAAAATATTACAAATTAAAAAAACGAGCTTTTTACATTACAGTTAATTTGTTAGGATGCTTAACCAGATTAGTCCCACCACTAGCATCTAGATAACAGGGTCCATGCTGTATGCCCCATGGACACTCTTATACCCTCACTAAAATGACGGAAGAAAGGATGGCTCAACTGTTTTTCAGGTCCTTCACTAGTATAGGTAATCTAGCTAGGGTTTAATACCAATAAGGAATGAAAGTTAGAAAGAATGCACAGTCTAAACTGTCACAGTATAGAGGGAAATGCAACATACCTTAATATCACATTTACTTCATCACAAATTGTAGATATAGTCTATAGAATATTCAAGTTCTTCATGTCATAATGAATGTCATGATTATATATTTGAAAAGACACTGTAAGAATAATTCACTGTTGACTGCAATGAAACTCAATGCTAAGGGCTAAAATTTATCTAAAACCCTCACTTGCTTAAACTAATCCTCTTTGTAAGCATCCAACACCTCCCAATGTCTTAAGTATGCACTTTCTTAAGATTTAGAGAGGACCATATAGCTTGACAAATATTTAAAATATAATAAACTTTAGCAAACTAACTTTAGACAATCACATTTTTTAAAAACATTTTGGCTACTGCATTTATTCATAAGCTGACAACTAGACAGAATCTTAACTCTGGCTGAGCTTGTCTGTTTTTTCAAAAGGATTCTAGATCTCTCCCTCAACAAATAAAAAGACTATTTCTGGTAGGAGATGTATTACCAGCTAAATACTCAGTAAATGAAAAGCTTTTAATATTCACTGAAATAGAGACTCAGTTGACACATCCAATTCCTATTGTTTGAATGTTATTACTTGACTATTTTCTATCATTGTGCACATTTTCTTTTTGGTATTTAAAGTGATCCATATCAAATCTCATCTCTACTACTAGTATTTAAAAAAATAGGTCCAGAAAGGATCTCAGTAAGTTATACAGTTCACTCATCTGACCCAGGAATATGTTTTTCTGAAAGCTGTTTTTCAGACTTTTTTTATTTCTAAAGATTTCCTTAATACTCCAAGACAAACTATTTCAGCGAGTCACAGCCCTCTCAATCCTTAGACAATTAGCCATGTTGAGCCTGAATCTTCCTTCTTGCAATCTAAAGCTGTTAGTTCTTGTCTTAAACACTACGAACACTAAAAACATTATTCTGATTACTTTGCTCTTTGAAGTAACCTTATTAAGCATTTAAAATCTTAGAATACCTCACTGAAGTCTCCTCTTCTCTAGACTCAGGAAAATTTCTTGAATTACTATAATCTTTCTCCTTCTCTTTAGGCCATGCCTTCCACATTTCTGGTCAGTCTCACTGGTCTGTACTGGAATCTATCTAATGGACAGATACTCTTCCTGGGGTGTGACATCTGAAATTAGAAACGCTATTTTGGTAATGCCTTATTTATGATGAATAGAACAAAATGATTACAAACCCATTCTCAAAGATAAATAGGAAGGCTTCTTCATTCACTTCTCTGACTGAGAGAAAGCTTAGTTAATATATGAGTCAGATAAATTGGCAAACCACAGAAATTAATAAATTCTAATAGGATGAATGTCATGATAAAAGAAAGAGGGGTATACTAAATCCATTTGAATGACCACATATAGGAGCAAGTTTTCATATCTGGCACAGGTGACAAGGTCTGCAGTCTGCTCCCCATGTGCAATAAGTACCGTCACACTTATCCAGTGGATTTTGGTATAATACTTGCATTTTAAGATAAGCATTAGTCTTTGTTTTATATGCAAGTAAAATGAAAAGACTTTGATCTCATTCAAGGTGCAAAGGGTTCTGCTGATCTGGAGAGATGAGTCAGAAGTGACTCATCACCTGTTTTTTGGCAAGATATTTAGAACATGGACAAATCACAAGGTGAATGATAGGAATCATTTAAAACATCATGGTCTCTCACCATTATTTAAAGGCTCTATTGGTTTGATGTTACACATTTCTATTTTTCTGAAACCTCACAGATAAACGAAAAGGCAGAACATTTCTTTTCTGGATAAGTTTTTTATTCTCTTTACTTAGATTTTACAGATTGTAACATCCTGCCAGGTAATAGAGCCTGCATAGCAGAACCTATCATAGACACCAGTTGCTATCACCTGTGATCTCCTGAAGTACAGAAATGAGAAGATGACTCATGGTGTACAGATTCCAAAAGAAACCTTCCAGTCAAATATTTCTGATTGTGTTGTGCCCTTTTTAAAGGGTGACTGTAGTGTCACACAGAACCAAATAAGTGTCAATCACTTAAATATATTAAGCATCCATTATTCAGTATCCTGACCGTATCACACCAATAGCATTTAAAGTCAGCCACTTTCTGGACAGATGTTTCAATCTCAGTACCAAAGGAAAACAGTTTCTTCTTTACTGGAACCACTTTCTATAACTTAATGCTATTATTAACAAAACAAGCAATTGCTAATTACTCTTTTTTTTTTTTTTTTAGAGTATTGCAGATAACAGAAATGAGACTAACCAGAAGTATTATTTCAAGTCTAAGCCAGAAATGTCTTAGACAAATGAGAGTAACAAATGGACAACAAAACCACTGAGACAGATTGCTCAGTTAAGAGTTATGTATCTATTAGCTGGGTTCATAAGGGTGTGGGGGATGTACACTACACCAGGAGGGTCACTCCCAACTAGAAACTCAAGTGCACTGGGATGTTTAACCTATAGCATCTTAGTCCATGAGCTTTCTTTCCTGTTTCCTCTGAAATATAAGACATTATTCTTTCTCATTTAGCAGCAGACAAAAGTACTAATTGCTTACAGCCCTATTAAGTTAAGATCAGGTAGGGACCAGTTAACAGTTGTGTTCTTTTGCCAGCTTCATCTCTGAGAATCTGCAGTATGATTCTTATACCAAGTTGAAGGCTTACTTCAGAAGATATCGAAAGGAAAATTCTTCATTGCAAAAATGAAAGCAATTCACTACTGCATTTGCCTTAACACAGACATGAAGAAGCAAGTTGTCCAGAAACACAATTCTGAAGAAAGCTGGAGGAAAAAAAGCAAAATAAAACACTGCCTCAATCATACTTTTTGTACCTCATTTAATCAACTTCGTATATTTATTTTCTCTTATCTAATCTTTGTTGGCCACAAAAAAATCAATTTTATTAAACTTGCATAAAACTTAAGTTATGATAATTGTATTGTTATTAGCAGTAAAATTTAATTTTAATTTCTATTTTAATTTCATTTCTAACAATCCAAATATTCTGACTTACCAAAGATACCCTGTTTTCGCATTCTTTTGAAGACAATGAACAGGCTTGAAACAATAAACAGTGCCTCTCTTCTGAATAAGAACATATCTTTTATGTGTGTGTGGGTATGCCATTCCTACTCCTCCTTTCTAATTCTCATCACCTAAGATAATTCCATCCTTTTACTCCAAAAGTACATCTCACAGGCTGGGATTCCTGATCTCACACTCACCAGCATATAAGATGCCTCCAATTCTGCACCTCTCACACCTTCTTCAATGTTTTTTGGACAAAAGGGAAAGTACTGCCCTGCAAATGTTAGTGCCACACACTAGATTACTTTGAATTCTGTGTATACTTTTAAGAGGCACCAGAAGCCCAGCCTCAACTATGCCTGCCCAGTAGAAAGCACCAGAGCTGAAAGAGAGCTCTTGAATTCTGCTGACTCCTTTTGTTGATTCACCTGCCACTGGCTGTGGTTAAAATTGAATGCAAGAACTACAGAGAAGAAATGGTTCTATGCACGGAGCAAATCAGGTCTTGTTCAAACTTTGTTAATTTGGACTTACCTTAAGTAATGTTACACCAGTCCTTTCATTTTGAATCTTAGACTTGCCATCTAACTTTGTCATGGAGGAAGAACTCACAGGAACAGGATCCAAGTAGTTCCTTTTGACTAGTTTAGCACCACCGTAACATCCAGAGGTCTCCAGAGGCTTGGAGGGAATTGGCCCTTGTGGGAAACTTTGTAGTCTCATGCTGTACGCATAGGAGCAAGTAATCCAATATACATTGTAAAAGAAGGCAATGAGGAGACGGGACACTCTCGGTAGGAAAGGGGCTGAAGACTTTACTTAAACCCGAGAATCTTATCCATAAAAGGTATCTGCTGTAGCAGCATAAACTTCAGCGTAGCCTAATTTGGCCTACTTCTTCACAAAAAAAAAAAAAAAAAAAAAAAGTGGTGAGTGTTGCTTTAGAAAGTATTTTAAGTGTGTTCTTTTGTGTGCTTTTCCATGCTCCTTATCATCCCTTGGTAGCTGAACTGAAGTGTGATCACACATTTAACTTGGTTGTAATTTCTCAGTGGGCTGTTACCAGAGTAAAAGTGATATGCCTTATATGGAGGATATATTATTGTTGACAACAGCTCAATCAACATTCAAATGACCCTCCATCACTGTTTTTGAATGATTAAGACACCTTCAGTTACAGTTACATCCAAATCTGGAAACATGCCCTGAACCAACCTTTGATGACATTTGTACATTCTTTTACCCTTGCTCTTAGAGTAACAATGTCATGTATTATGTATACATAAATAGCAGACATTTTAAGGTGGATTTTGAATACATTCATAATTAAACATATCTTTGAAGCAAGCTATTGCAACTTGAAAATATCTGATACATATTATCATTATAGTTTAATAAACACCGAGGTCTGTTACTTGTTTCTGAATTAAAAAATTGCTTCAGTATTTCTAAAGAGTTTTAGGGAAACCTGAGATAAAAAAGTTGCTGGCAATGTTGTCACCAGATATAAACGCTGCCAATGCTTTAGTAAAAGATAAAATGTCATTTTTACCTTCTTATTCTTTCTTTATATTAGTTTTTAATCACATTTTTTAAAAGGAAACTAAATGGAAAACTGTAATGTAAAATAATGTAACAGTAACTTTAGCCAAGCTCTTTTGCGTCCTTTTTTAAGTCCAAGCAAAAATCAAACTAAACAATATTAAAGTGATATTTTTTATGTACAAACATACAGGCTAAACACAAAATGCTGAGAATACAGCATACTGAAACAAGCATAATTTCTGTAGTCTTCAAATTATCTGTTAGGAAAATATATGAACAACAAATATAAAATACATGTGAATGATCAGTAAGTGCCAGCTTCAATAGTGCAACATTTTATTAATGACAGAAATATCTGGTTTTAACACTGCTCGTTACAAAAAAATGCAGTGATAGTAATAACGGCAGCAAAGGGGGATTTGGCACTGAATACATAAAATAGCAAAAGCATTTCTCAGTGGTCTTCTAAATGGATCAACAAAAAGCTTATTAGTGGAAAGTAAAAAAGGAATCCCTTTTAGTTATTTAAACTGGCCAAATAGCAAAATAAAAATTTGTTTGTGTAAAATAGCGCAATACAATTTACACAAGGATATCTTGGGAATGTTAACTTTTTTCAAAGTCAACTGATGTAAATGTAAACACAAATATGCTAAGATACATTTACCACTTGCACATGTGTGCATTTGTTTTCATTAAATTCAACTGCACAGCATATAAATGTTTAGTACTAAAAGGTGCACTTTTAAAGCTAGCTTTGTTTGTGGCTTGCTTACATACCTGTAGCCTAATTTATGCTTTCTTTTTTTTTTTTTTTCAGTTAAACCTACAATGGTAGTGTTCCTAAAAATACATTTGTGTGGAATGTTTAAATTTCTTATTTAAAAACCTCAACAATCTAAAAATGTAATATAGTACAGTGATATTTATCTTACTATTAGGCTTTACATGAAGTTTTCACATTCTGCTTTCCATATGTATACTTCTGGATGTACACCAACCTTGAAGGCAATATAAGCTATGCCTGTGATGGGAGAAAAGATGTGGGGCACATTAAAATACACTAGCCATTTTGAAACGGTAGTTATGTCTTTTTTTTTTAATCTTTAATTCTCCTGAAGTTTTACATACAAAGACTAAATGAAATACGATCTTATTTCCTTGAAATTTAATACCAGAAGTTGGTGCAAGATAAAAATCTATGATGTGGTTGACTTGTTTTTAAACAGGAACCTGAGTAAGGGCAGAAAGTATAGCATTATGACTAAAAGAATAAAATTCCTTAATAATTTAAGTAGCTGAACAGGTTTTTAATGTTATACCATAAAACAGCAAGGCAAAAGATGATAATGGCCTTGTACTCAATGAATTACCATGAACACCCACTGCAAACCTGAATATTTTCTGCAAAAATAAAACATCAGATTATGCACAATAATAAAAAGCATCAGAAATAGATGCACCTGGATTTTTTTTCTTTTTTAAACCACAAATATCAGAATTCAGCATTTTTGTCACAGTCCTTGAACAGTTGCTCTGAGATGACTACATTAAGCACCCTACTGCACTAAGTAGACACCCCACAACAGGCTTGCACTGCAACAGTAACACAGTTTTCATATAGGCACAGACTTTTTCTTATTCATGTTCAAAACCAACATGAAATAAAGAACTCAAGACAATATTAGAATTCATCCCACATTTCCTTGTGAGCAAAAGTTCTTGCCACTTTGGTAACTGAAGTCATTGAATGTTTTTAAAAATTGCAGGTACCTCAAGGAAAAGAAGAGTTCCATATTCAGCAAGGCAGCATAATATCAGGATATTTTATACCAAATAAGGCATAAAGAAGGTTGCATCAGGGTATACAATACTCAATCTTTGAATAAAGTTTCATATTCTGTGTGGCGAAAGTGCATAGGAGTGGGATTCCACTAGAGTAGAAAGAATCCTCTCACAGTATTAAGGCCTTTCAACTTCATGTGAACTGTGTCAGGCTAAAGTCAGCACAGTGAAAAAAAATAGACTATCACCATACTGGACACTACTGAAGTTTTCTCAGCATGTCTTGTCTTCTCCTACTTGTCGTTCATCTTCTTCATCAGCTTCTTCAATAACCTGAATTTCATCTGCTTGAGGTAAAGATGAGATCTCAGTCAGCAGTTTAGCTCCTTCAGCTTTATTTTTTTCTTCCTCTTCAATCACTTTCTTCCATATTTTGTGATTTTCACTGAGATGGTGTATTAGCTGGCAAAATATTCGTCTACCTTTTTTTCTTTGAGCTTCTGTAAAATTATAAGTATATTTGATTGTTTGAGATTCAAAGTAATTATATTTTACACATACAAAACCAATGGCACATTGTAAGAGAGATGCAAATTTGAGCAAAACACATGGATGGTTATTCAGAATACTTAAATAGTCACACAGCAAAGGATAACAGTGAGCTTCTGTTTCAAATCGCTAATCTGGTATGAACAAAAATTTTATTGAAAGAGTAAAATTTATGAGGCAGCGTAATTGCAAAATCTACAATACTTGTACTACACAGTTTCAACTATCATTGCTGTGTCTGCATCTATTAAATGAGAACTATATGCACCAACTGAAATACAGAAACTTACTTAAAATGAGATCATCTTCCATTTCTTCATCATCACTCTCTAACTGTGCTCCATCATCCTCTTCGATACTTTCTGCATCCTCCTCCTCTTCATCAACCCATTGCCCAGGAAGCAACCCAGCTGCATTATAGGAATTACAAAGGGGGCCAACTATGTGAGTGATGAAAGATTCTTGCAGTTTTGCAAGTTGTGGAGAAGAACGATCCATGAAGGGGCTTATAGGTAATCCAAGACTTGCTTCTTCATCACCCTGAAAAAGAAATGAAAAAAAAGTATAAAAAATTCTCACAAAATTAACTTTAAATTTCTACTCTAAAGATTACTTTTAAGGAGCCAAGTAAACATCACATAGATTTTATCTTTTTACTAGAGGCAATAATAGTATAGACTAAGTGAATTAAAATGTAATTAGGCCAATTTAAAATAAAGACACATCATGACTCAGACTTGCGTAGCCCATAATCCTCCCTTCAGCTTTGCTGCGAGATACTCTTGCATGCGGATGGAGGCCTAGTTCTACTGGGGCTCCTATTTCTCTGCCTTTACAGGATGGCTTCACACTAGGCAGAGATTTGACTTCAATTGCTGAGCTGATGAACAGAGAAAATAGGAAAGTAATCAGCTAGAGTAAGGCATTCTGGTTAACGGCTTCCCCCAAAAGTCATAGAATGAAATGAACTATAGCATCCAGAATAAAGTGGTTTGATTTGGTTTTTTTTCCCATTTTATAAAATGGAGAAGAAAAAATTGAAGAGTTGCTCATACACAATGGAGTTATAATCATTTATCTCAGCACATCCGTGGACCTGACTGTTTTACAAAAAAGTTTTTCCTAAAGGAGCATCTTAGAATACTAAGGTCTTACAGTAAGTATAAGCACTTCAGATTATTACTGCTATTGCTTAAATCTCTCAAGTGATTTGTTGTTTACTTTTCCTAGTTTGAAATATATTTTTCAATCCTTGGTTGTTGCCTCATAAATAGTTAACTTCTCAGAAAGCTGACTGCAGAAAAATAACAGAGTAGAAATGCAGAATATATTTGGGGAGACTTACAGAAGTTATAAATGTAAAAATAGGCAAAAAAATTTCAGACTTTTTTCCAGTTAATCCTGCTAGGATTATTTATCAACATTCCACTGTAAAAATATTATTTACATTTTAATTCTGTTAGTTACTAGTGTGTATTTTTAATATTTAAATATGAAAGTTTTGAAATATCTTCTGTCTTTGCACTAAGAGTTAGCTGAATATACATCTCCAGTCTTGTGGATTCTATCCATACTCTTTGGCCTAGAAACATTCCAGTGAACTTAAATTCCCAAAGCAGAAGTTATTTTGGTATATCAGCATCATCCTAAGAAAAAAAGCCAAAAGAAAATAAACTAATATCCGGAAAATGGACAACATCGGCAGGGAGTTTGTTTTCAGGCTTCTAACACAATTGATAGGAAGTAAAAGATTATGTTAGCATGCTACCTATAAAAATAAATTTTCAGTATTCAGAAAGAGAAGATGGAAATACCTTACCTGAAGATGTAACACAAGAAATAATGTTTAATTTAGTTATACATTTGGTAATGCAAAGAATTAATCATTTGCCGGTCATTAAAAAAAGAGAAAATTACACTTTCCATACCCACCTGTTCATAAAATTCATTAACAATGCCTTCTGTCCATTTCAGATGCAGCTCTCTAACTTTTGCTGGGCCATTAATATCAGCCAGTTTGATGCATATTTGACAGGCCAGTAGGCGATCATTTTCATTGCTCCATTCTATACCATGACTGTTGATATCATTGACCTGGGTTGAGCACATACATTTTTAAAAATTAAGTTAAAACTATTCATCAATGCTATTTTTTTCAGGCTTTCAACAACAGACTCTTGCATTAATTTTTCTATATATTTTTTTTGTCTTATATAGTAAAAAAACCTCATTTACTATCTTTCAGAAGATGGATATGTGAGATATGATCGAGGTCTCCTGTGGGCCCTCATGTCACATCTACTAGGTTTATTAGGCAATCTACAAAACAAACTACAATTGGTTTGTAAAAAGGAAATACTGTATTTGCTTTTTTTTTAGTAATTTAAATTTAAATAATACAAAATTTTAAATGCAAGTTATTAATACTAAAAATTAGTGAGTAGCAACACTAACATCAGTATACCCCTGTACTTGGCACTGGTGAGGCCGCATCTTGAGTACTGTGTTCAGTTTTGGGCCCCTCACCACAAGAAGGACATTGAGGCGCTGGAGCATGTCCAAAGAAGGGCAATAAAACTGATGAGGGGTCTGGAGCACATGTCTTATGAGGAGCGGCTGAGGGAACTGGGATTGTTTAGCCTGGAGAAAAGGAGGCTCAGGGGAGACCTTATGGCTCTCTACAACTGTCTGAAAGGAGGTTGCAGAGAGGTGGGAGTCGATCGTTTCTGTCAAATAACAGGTGATAGAACAAGAGGAAATGGCTTCAAGTTGCACCAAGGAAAGTTTAGATTGGATATTAGGAAGAATTTCTTTCCTGAAAGGGTCATCAGGCATTGGAACATGTTACCCAGGGCAGTGGTGGAGTCCCCATCCCTGGAGATATTTAAGGGTCATGTAGATAGAATGCTTAGGGACATGGTTTAGTGGTGGGCTTGTCAGTGTTAGGTTAATGATTGGACTAGATGATCTTACAGGTCTTTTCCAATCTAGGAGATTCTGTGATATCATAACCAGCTCAGTGCAGACACCAAAATGTAACAAACCTTGGCGTTAAATTCTGCAAGGAAATCAAAATGCTTCTTGAGATCAGTGGCAAGGATTGCTTCAATCACTAAGAAACGAAAACGCTTGAATTCTACATGATCAAGATTTGATAAGAAGTTGTATTCAGGTTGTGATAAGAAAAGATTCCAGGCAGCAGCAGCATGGTGGTTTTCTAAGACTGATCTGTCATTGTAGAGAACAGCCTACCAAAAGAAAATAAAAAATACAGAGTAAATATTTAAATTTATAATTAAATATTCTGAAGCTTAAGGGCTAGTCAGAAACAAGTCTTAAAAAAAAAAGACAAAACAACTACTGGAAATGATGTTTTACCTTCTAGTTTTGAGGGTTAAAGTGGAACAAAAATGACAGATGAGAAAAAAACACCACCAATTAGCAAAGTTTTTTCTTTCCTTAAAAGAGCTTAATGATGTCTTAGTGACATCTACATTCACACTGTAGCCAAACATACACAAACCACTTAAAATATAGACTTTGCACTCTTGGCAGTACACGTGGAACACACACACTGACATAAAAAAACCCCAACAACAAAAAAAAATACAAAACCCAAAGAAACAGATCTAAGTATATGCTTTTAATTCCTCTTAATTCCAGTATTGTTAAAAAAAAAAAAAAGACCACTCAAAAAAAACCCCAATGAAAGGAACTCCAAAGCATTAGGAACTGTGGTTAATACAAAATGGTGTGAAGTATCACTAGTTTTCAATGTGCTATGTTTAATGCTGATGAATACATTTTAACTGCAAATGAGTTAATTAAAATAGTAGTAGATTTTACTCACAACTCCCATGTTTACACAAAACATCCTAGAAAATAATTAATTGAATATAGATTAAATAGTATGTGAAAAAAAATCCTTGGAAAATTACAAAAATTATTAATCTTTATGTTTTTAGAAAAGGAAGAGATTATTAACAAAATGAATGTGTTTATTTTTGAAAATTGGAGATGAATGTCTGCATTGCTTGTTTTTATTCTTCCTTGTATACTGTTTTCAGCAGAAATACATAACTGCCTGCATCCTAAACTTTTTTTTGCATTAAGGAATTGTTGAAAACTGGCTGGAAAGTTCACTTTTAAGGTCTCCGTCTACTGAGAAGTTTTATTGGTTTCCGATTTACTATTATATTATGGTTGTTGCTGATGTTGTTACTATTATTAAGTTTCTTGTCTCTAATTCATTAAGAGAGATCCAAACAGCCATCACAAATATTCTTCCCCAGATAATATTCCACTCTTTATCAGGGAAAAAAAAAAATTTACACAAGTTAAGTACAAATTAATTTCCCAGTTTCTTAAATTGGGCAAATGATCCTAAACAGGCTACAGTAGGGACAAAGAAAAGAAAAATTTTCATTATTCTGATTTCAGATACTGATAAATAATTTTCTGCTTAAAAATTTCTTACCTGAGGTGCATTTGTAGCCACTAGAAAAGCATTTGTACGACCAGGATGATCATAATCGTGCATGGCTGCTGCTACATATAAAGCCATCAATTCCAAAGCTGGAATGTTTGATGCCAGACAACCATAACTGTCATCAGCAATAGAACAACTTTTTGAAGAAATATAGCTGACTTGAACAGGGGCAATACCACTGTCTTCATCTAAGAAAATTGAAAATACACAAATAAAATATTTTTAGAACATTATTTCATTCATATTTTTAATACATTTTAAATTACTCAGCCAGATACTATTGTGAACATAATCTTAATATAGTTATCCTTGTAATTGTGGAGCTGAATAATTGGCAAGGAGTTATACTTTTTTTAAAAAAAAAGTCATGCTATTGTTTATAGATAAACCAGCAATTTTGAAGAAAAGTTGAAATGCCAGTAAGTCATAAATTCGTCACGGCCACATGGGTTGTCCAAAAGGGTAGATGCAGTCTTACAAATACATAAAAAGCTTCAGCTGTTTCATGACAGCACACTAGAAGGGCAAAATCCTACAGGACAGCATGGAGCCTGTAAGAAGTGTCCAAAAACTGGAAAGCGGAATGTTCCTGTTCTAAAACCAATTCTTTACCTACTACTACACACACGTATACCTCAGGATCCATTTTTTCAGACAAGATTTCCCATTACAATGCTGAGGGATAACTATCATTCACACAAAGGAGATTTCAGAAGAGCTTTGTACAGTCATGATCAGGAAAAAGAAATATTTTTAATTCACCCCAGGCAGAGCTTGCTCTTGCCATGCAATTTTAGAAAAAGAAATGTAGACTTTACACTTTTGGCAATATGTGTGGGGGACATATCCACACTGCCCGTCAGAAGAGGAGAGGAAGGAAGCAAAGATTTGCCTTGGTCCTTGAAACTGTATGGTGCCTTAGAAGACATAAAACAGAGGGAATCACTCTCTTTGCAGCTACAGTTCACTTGTGCTGAAGAGGACTGGTTCAGCGGAATGTTTCAGTGAGCACAGAAGGCAATCTAGTGGAACAAGGGACACTGGCCATCTAGTCTATTGTTTCTTGATTGCAGTGCAGTTGTCATTTAGATTCGAAAGCAACCATAACAATCTAAGCTTTTAATTATTAAAATGCACCTGTAGGTATTTGTTCCATGGAAGGGAATGAAATGGCGAAAAAATAGCAAAAACATACATCTTGGAGTCCAAACTACAGATCTTGGAAAATCCACATGGATACCAATGGTTACACATTACTGTTAAAGTTTCTGTCACTCGTTTGCTTTCCCCTTACTGTCATGCTGCTAAAGACTTCCTGCTGTTATGCATACCTGGAATTTCATTCCTTTCCTAAAACGACAGCACTACTGTTTCTCTACAACTGGGACAGATCCAAAGCAATAAGACTATAATTTCTTATTTTAATTTTATTTTTTTGTAAAGGGAAACAAAAGGATTTTTATCATTTTTCTTTCCTCTAGTCAAGTCTCCAGTCCCAACCCTTTTAAACACTTAGAGAAAGAAAATGCAATAGGGTGCAAACAGTACATACATTTTAGTAAAAAGTGTATATTTAGAATAATTATGCACTATATATTTTAGTAAAAACTATAAATCTAAATTTAAAAGTTAATTCCATGAATTCACAGACAACACAAAAGCAAGCTTCATTAAAACTAATGTCACAAAATTTGAATTTGAAGTCTTTATTTCTCTTTCAGGGATGCTTTTATGCAGTTATTGTTAGGGTAGTCAGTTCAATGCCTGAATGTCTGCATGTGATATCTAACACAGAATTCTGAAATACTCATTTTTACACTAAAACTACTGAGAACTTCAATTAAGTGAAATACTTTGACTTTGGGGTTTTTTTCTTGGATCTATTTAATTTTGCAATAAAGTTAAGAAATATTAGTCTAATGGATTTCAAATGCTAAAAATACGCTGACTATAGCAGTATACAGAGGTTTCATTCAGCACAGAAAATTTATTAAGTGAACCTGTATTCTTGGCTAACAAACTAACTCATCTAATAACTTTTCTAAAAATGTATTACATGATATTTCTGAAAGGTGCGTCCTAACATTGTAATATTTCCACTGCCTTATACTAAAACACACAAAAAAAATTGAGTGATGAGAATAACTAGATATTTTCTTCCAGAATAATTTTTTTTTACTAATTGTAGGTTTATAAAAAACATTCTCACAGCAAAAGGAAAAAAATAATCTATGTGAATACACACCCATATCACTTTCCATTATATGCTCATTATGCATTTGCTGAAATCCAGGAATGGGCCGTGTTGTCAGATACCATACTGCATGAAGAACATCTGTGGCATGTATACGATTGTGATCTGAAAATTATCAAAATATAATCAAAAATATTATCTGAAATATAATCAAAAGGAACAAAAATTAAAAAAAAAAATAATTTAACGTGCCAAACACTCTAAGAGAGATTTTGATTAAATATAAAGGAAAAATTGAATTTAAATTGCTAGTAGAGGCTCTATCACCAAACATTTTTAAGAAACAAGTTAGATAAACATCAAACATCCTCTAAGCATACTTCATCCTGTCTGAGAGTCAGAAGGGATTAAGTAGCCTTTTAAATCAGTGATGGTGAGCCACTAACATTGCTTCCAATATGATACCTATAAGCACCTGAGTTGGTGCAAACATCTGTGACATTGGGGGGGGGGGTGTGAGCTGGTTTGTTTTGTTTTGTTTTGCAATACATTTGGCTGCCCTAAACAGAAAGATGAATAATTACTGTCAAAATTCTATATTTTCTTATTATTCTACTACGGGTGTAAATCAAATTTCTATTACATCAACAAATATTCTCCCACTGACTTCAGAATGTTCAAGTACTTTAAGATTATATTCAACCTACATACTAACAAATTCAGTTTTGTAGTCCACTAATTCTTTGCTGCAATTCATTAAATCAGTTCTAAATTCTGACAAATGTATTAATTAAAAATATACTAAGTTCAGACATTGTATACCTCTGTATTAAACATTAAACTAATACACACACTAAAGGAGATGCATTAATATAACAGAAAAACATATGTACATAGTACTTACAGGGAATATCTCGGTAGCCATTTTCTAGTGCACAGAAGTAATTCATGAATTCTTGAGTTGGAATTTTGAAAATTTCAAACAAACCAGTGTCTTGAAACAAGGTGTAAGTTACCTAAATACATATTAAAATGAATTTTAGTCTGAAAAGTATACCTAAGCATATTCTGCTTTTTCAACTTTAAAAATATCCCTGTTTTTAAAATTTTACTTGCTGATAGAGATGGAAATAACTCAAATTCCATTAAAGATTATCTGAAAACTATTGTCACAGAAATGTTTAATGATTTTTTAGCACAAAAATGACGAATGTTACCATCCTGTCAAATACAGAATCATAAAAGCTTTTATTTCTTTACTGATAAATTCTATTCAGAACTGATTATTTTTAATAATATTCTCCAAAATTTTCAGAATGTTAAAGAACTCATGCTTTATTGCATTAGTGACCTAAAAAAAAGAAATCTTTATTCTTACTTATTATTCTTACTCATTATTGTTTGAGCAACCTGGTCTACTGGTAGGTGTCCCTGCCCATGGCAGGGAGAGATTGGAACTAGATGATCTTTAAGGTCCCTTCCAACTCAAACCATCCTACGATTCAAAAATTCAAATTATTTAACTACAGTAGCAGAGCCATTAATATAAAAAACCAAAACCCAACATTGTATTTATTTTAGAGACTTTGGCAAAGAAATCCTATACCTGTTGTTCTTTATAACTTATCTTGGGTATTTTTAACAAAGCTAGCTGGTAAGTGAAAAAATATTTCAGAAGTGTACTCAGAACACCCACAGATGTATATACTGTGCAGATATATTACGGTTTACAAGTAGAACTTAGTGACTACAAGGACCTAATCCTCCCAAGACTGCAAATACTAAGAAAGTTTTTCAAAACAAGTCACTGCTATTCATTTTTATCACTTCTTTCCCAGACACTTGAGAGAAAAAATAAGTTCCAAACATATCCAATCTGAGAACCTTACAGCTGGTGATGGTAAAATATAGTTTTTATCCGGCTCTTAAGTAAGGTATGTATCAGATGCTTACAGCACAACAGACAAAAGGACTGGGGTGAGAGGAGGAGAAGGACAAGTAGTACACGTAGATACAATATCAGGAAGAACCGATACAGAAATTCTGGTAGAGCTAAGTAGGAACCTGCACACTTAAGTACTTACAGGTTTGAACTACTTCCTAGATTGCACATAAATGAAATGCAAGCTAATGTGGATCACAGAATACTAGTATACTACAGTAAGAGCACCACTCAAAAGTGGATTGTAGCATTCTAGTCTGTACATTAACAGTTGTCACTAACTGAAGTGACAAAGACCCGAAAACATTTGGTTAAACAAGACTAACTGCAGATTTAAAACAATACCCAGAATATTGTATATTATGAAAGAAAAGACAGTGTCTAATGACAAAAAAAAAAATTATCCCCATTGTTTTTTCCTATTTTCAGTATAGGTGCAGGCCTATGGTTCCAACTGCACCTGAATACTTCTGATCTGTTTCCTTCCCTCCAGCCGATTGTTCCTAACACTACCCTTGAACAAGACTAACATGCTTTCTACTCCACGGTAGAAAACTAAGATATTGGCAATAAAAATATTATGTGATCAGATCAGAAGCAAATCCAGCTCATACTATAGCTGCATGATTGCTACATCCAGTATAAAGAAAGAGACAGAAGCTTCCAGATGACATTGATGCACAGCAGAGGCTGGGAAAGAGCAAACAGGATCATACTTTTGCACCTGCCAGTAGATTGGCTTCAGCACAACATGAAACTGCATGAAAGAGCTTAGTAATAAGTCAGAAAGAGATAAAAGGGATACTACATGCAGAAAGCAGCATGGAAAAAAAATCCCATTGTTTGTAGGATCAAGAGGCAAAAGACTGCCTAAAAGATCACTTCTCTTCCCCCACAGGTGTAGCTCTGGCAGAAATATTTTACTGAAATAAAGAAAAAAGATATGGTTGACAAACAAGGTAGTAATTCTGAAAGCAGGAGACAATTTTTTATAGGAAATGGCATATTACTGCAAAGCCTAGTAAGTGTGAATCCAACCTATTTTTACATTGAGAATAAAATTCAGAAAATTTAGAGCAAGTTGTCTATAGATAAATCACTTTTTATGGTTTACAATGAGATGGAGTACATGAGAAATTTATTTCTACTTTTCAAGTTAGCATTTATATATATATCTTGACTGCAAAACTTCTTCATGGTTTAAATAAAAACCATAAGCACAACAGCTTTACACACCCTTCTCCCTCATATAATAAAAGACAACAAACCTGGCTAAGGATCCTTCCAGACTGGTCTCCCATTTCTTGTACAAGGTCAAAAATTTGGAAATTCCAATTGTTCATCTTCTCCATTAGTGAATCGTGGTCTAATAACATTGTTTCTAATGTAGGACTCTGCTCCACCTACGCAAGAGTAAGATACTTTATCATCTCTAAAATAACAACGAAAACGAATTTGTCAGTTGTATTGGCAAAAAAGGATATGAAAATGATAAATCATTATTGAACGGTGCTCTAACTATGGCTATGAGAAAATCATAAATCGATAGTACAAATAGGACAGTTAAGGGCTTAACATTTCATCTTTTGGGGCAGAAGATTCCAGGGCTTTCTGAGATGGTGCTAAATTTTCATTCTGATTTTTTTTAAACCAAGATGAGTTAATAAAACAAAGCAAAAACATGCATAGGCTAACAAAACATTTACTGAGCTTTAACAGTCTATTAATTGAATGAGCTTTAAAAAAATTTATGTATAAACCCAAAATGTTAGTGAAGCTTAAACCATTAGTCTCCCTGCACTTCCAATATACCACCGCACAAACGTTCATTTGTAAGTCTCACTGAAACTGCCATATCTTTCATAAACTTCCAAGAAAAAATACTAGTCAATCAGTGTTTGAGCATACTATGAACACTAAATATGAAGAAATTAGTTTGATCAACAAAAAATTAATACAATCACCACCTTTCTTGTCATTTGCTAGTGAAATTTATGCAAGCTGGAAATACACAATTGTTAATTGAAAATTTGAATTCCAATGATGTACGATTTCCCTTCATAAATTACAATTCTTAGCAATGCAAAGACGTCTTTACAGCATGTTAGAAATGATAAAGAAATACTGTATTGATAAAAGTTATTGCAAGGTTTTTTTGCAATTACATGCTTACAAGGAGATTATTTTGTGTTTGATCGATCATTTCCTTCCTTTCATCTTTTTTCTTCTCTGTATGGTGGAAAGACTCTTTTGAAACACTAGCACTTCCAATTTCACCTTAAAGAAAATACATACATAAATACTATGTCAATAATGTATTTAAAAATTACTACTGTCTGCTAATTCTTGAACTGATCATACAGATTATTCACAGAAATATAAGTAATAGCTTGTTTCTAAACAACTTTTATTTAAGAATTTAACAACAAAAAAGTTGCAAAGGACAAAATTTATTAGACGAAACCTATTTGAAGATTGAGAAAAGCTAGAAGCATAACTTTTTACTTGCAAAAATTGGTTCAGTGATTAGTTTAGCTGAGATGGCAGAGAACTTGTTTGATATATGGAGTACAGAACTACAAAGCTGTGAGTGAAAGTGTATTATAAACCCCTTACTCTGAAGCAGGCAATATTTTAGATTATCTTGATTATCCTAAGTCACAAACTAAAATAAAATATATGCATATGAGTAACTTAAAGTATAGGGAAAATGTAGAAATATAAAATTTTTCATTTAATTGGCTTAAAAAAAAAAAGCTGATATCGAATATTTGTCTATTTTGAAATCCCACCTGATTTTCTGTCTTTATATTCTGCAAATTCTGGTTCTGGTGTTGGAACAGGCTTGAGTATCTGACGTCCACAGCTTATAGAACACA
Organism: Anarhynchus alexandrinus; assembly: GCA_008711295.1. Lineage (NCBI taxonomy): Eukaryota > Metazoa > Chordata > Aves > Charadriiformes > Charadriidae > Anarhynchus > Anarhynchus alexandrinus. The sequence continues at coordinate 602,701 of VUYV01000071.1, read as the reverse complement.
TGAAAAATATTTACAACATTCAGTAATTTTTGTATTTTCCTACTGCTGTGTTGTACTGAAAAATATCTGCAAATTACTTTCCTTAAAAAGGCATACTTTTGAATGTTCCTCCACCAAATGACCCTAGTATTTTTCTTCTAAATTTGGCACATACAGGTTTAGCCTGTACTTAGAAAATAATCACACATCACCTCCCCTGGACTCACATCCATGAATTAATAAGTAAAACTAATTATTTATAAAGAATTCAGAAATACAGAATTCAATTCCCAGGCAGGAAGTCCTCCTTTTCTAAAAATCTGTAAAATATTGTTACTCTACAATAACTGATACTTTAAAGGATGAGCCATTTCAAATCAGTGGCATACATACAGCATTCTTTAGTCTCTCTTGAGTAATACAGTTACAGGTTATTATGAGATCATATGCCTTTTTGTCAATACCAGTAGATGTATAGGTCTTGTTATATTTTTTCATTTTAATTGTATTCTTTTCAACATATATGAAGTTACTAAAAATGTAACAGAGTTTACAGTACCTGCTACACATATAACCTAGAGGTGTTTTAACTTGCTGCTGAAAATCTGGAGAGCTAAATGTGTATCCCGGAGGCTTATGTATATTAATACTTGGTTTTGTAAGAAAATCAGCAGTATCAGGAAATTCTACAGGTGACCAGCTGCTGAAAGCCCCACTGGAGACAGATCCATGACTAGGTGAACCCACAGGACTCAGGCCAGGAGAAGCACCTTCCAAAACAAACATTACATGGGGTTCAGGTTACAATAAAAACATTACTGTTTGGAAAGACTGAAATTAAACATCAAGAATCGATATTTATCAATTGTAAAGAATGTGCGAGTTTTCAAAACGTGGTGTATAGTTCACACTCTTAAAGACATATAAAGTAGCTAGTTCTATTCCAAGTTTTGAGATCTACAACTATGCAGCAGCCTAGGCTACACATCTGAATGGGCAAACTATGTAACGTGTTATAACATCTGGGTTTCAAAGTTTTGATTTTGGTTTTAGGTTTGGCAAAATTTAATCAGTAGCTGAAACTTCCCATATTCCTTTCTGATTCAGGATTGCTTTTTTAAATTTTCCAGAAAAAAAAATAATCATCAAAACCAATTCAGTATTGATAACTGACCTAGACAAAAATTTTTTACCTCATTGTTTTGCAATAAAGAAAAAATATTCTTCAGACATTTTAAAAAACAAAGTAAAAAACCAAAATGTTATAATCATATATTTGAAGCAAGGGATTAAAGTGGGCAGATACTGGCCTTTTTTGACAGTGATGTACATTTTTTTTTATTGGCATGATTATCTATCTAGATCTGCCTAATAAGCCATTGGGGAAAAAAAAAATTAAAGTTTGCTTATAGGTAATTAGAGATAAAAACCAACCAACCAACCAACCAACTCCATCTTCCTTAGATCCATGAAATTCCCCATTCCTGTTCAAACAGTAAGCTAGGGTCTACTTCAGGCTCCTGCCTGTGAAATCTAGGAAATCAAGCTGGTAAATCTGGACTTCGGCTACTCTGTGCCTAACATGAATTTACAACAAAATTTTGCATCAAGCCAAAACATCATTTCTTTTGCTTGTGAAAATATATGAGACAGGTTATATGAGACAAGTGCCCAAGGTAAGTTATAGCCATTGTAAACATACTTTGATCAAAAAGAATAAAGTGCCCGTGAGCTAAATAAAGAGGTATTCTGTGGACTTTCCAACACTGAATCCCTTATTTTGCTGCAAACTATGAAGCTAAAACTCCACCATAAGTCTTATGACTGTACAGTTCCTGATAACAGATTACTACAAGAATATACACTATTGCCCTTAAATAAGGAACGCATAGGTGATACACTTCCAACAGTGTCATAGGATACACTGACCTGACTCACACACCCTACAAGTAGTATGTAATTACATTTTGTTACAGTAAAAGACAGGATTTTTCAAAGTCTACATTGCTAGGTGCAGCGACACAAGTTTTAGAAAGCAAATGTCACTTCACTGATGCAAAGAAAGATCAGGAAAGTTGAGAAGCAACTTGTAAACTTGCATCCAGAACTAAAATGGATTAATACTCTAATGTTGGTTACTTAAGTTCATCCTTTTTACATGTACAAATTCAGCAGGTTTTAATGCATATCATTGCGCTCTGTATTTTCCACAAGATTCAAAGTAGAAAAGTGCAGAAGGCAGCCCAGCTTTTTATGAAGACAGAACCATTGAGAATGTGCAACAATGTGTTTACACGTGGATCTGACCTGAGTTTGCACATCTCTGCATGTTTAGAAGACTGTAAGTGAAAGAACCAAACCATCAGTAAGTAATACAGAGAAAACTGGAGAGGTTTTGGATTAAAAAAAAAAATAAATCAAAAAGTGCATTCATCTCTCTCAATCCAACCTGCATATTTAAGCTTTTATAAAACAACATTATTAGATAGGTTGTTATTTTTAAATCACGCTAAAATGGATAGGCATAAATGCCAAAAGAAGCAGCTTTCAGGTTTTCACTCAATATGGGCAAACAGACAAATTATAATCTCTGAACTACTGATACACACATTACTTCAGCACTGCTGCTACAGTATCTACTAGCTTATTATGCTGACAGTGTTAGAATAAAATCTACTCCAACTCCTTCCAAATTTGTTTAATATTCATCTCAGATGGCTATCAGGTATTCAAGAGTCAAGAGGTACCAACCATACTGAACATCACAACATTTGCAGCTACATTGCATTAGGTGAATAGTTCAGATTTTTACAAAGTTGATGTGAACTGTAATTTTGAGTATTCTTAGAAGTAGATTAAAAATAAAATATTTTTTGAACATATGCAACATGCTGATGTTATTTTATTACTACATTTACATGAAAAAAACCAATTCTAATATATGATGTACTAACTACTACCTTGGCGTCCTGCCACTAAGCTAATACAAATGGCACGATCTTACCTGCTCGTCTGGGACCTATATGATGAGTTGATGTTATAGAAGATGATCTTTGTTTTGGTATCGTCAGCAAGTTTGCACCAAAAGACCCGTTTGAATGAGATCCTTGGCTGAAAATAAAACAGTAAGAATTTTTTTTTTCTTTCCTAGCTTGTCTTCTATTTTTATTAAATAAAATGCTTACAGAATGGCCAGACTGCTCTGTTACAGGTCCACTACATTTCGAGAAAAAGAGAGTACTAGAAAGAAGTCGAATTCAAGATCAGCTAGACAATATATGTCAATTATACGGAATTAAAAACTGCTGGATACTGGGTGAAAGTAACAGAAAACTTTATGCAGTCCTAAAATGACAGAATAAATATATTCAGACCACGTGCCATAGGTTTTACTTTCTAACACGGTATTTACTTTTCTCAAATGTTTTAACAAAGCAAGCTATTTTCTAACAGATCTGAGAACATTTAGAAGATTGGTTACTTTGGAAATACTGTGATGCTCTTACGCAGCCATGGCTTGTTTTTCAAGTCAATTTGGCATATTTAATTAATCATTTTATTTATTATCATCTTAAAACTAAAGCTGTTCTTGACATAGTCATATTGTATTTCAGTAGCTAAATCGTTAAACTCGATTGTTGAATTATGCCATCTGCTGTTCTAGTCACGAAATTGCACTCCAAACTTCCAATTATATATTTCATTTAGTAAACAAAAATGCAATATGCGATTAAATGTAACTGTATAGATGTACTTTAAAGTAAAAATAATTTATAGAAAACTAATTATTTCATTTCAGTATAGGAAAACAGTATTAACTAAAACAGATTTAATCGTTTAATCAGATTTCAAACAAAAGTCAAATACAGAAATAATACTTGCTCTCCCATCATTTGTTTAAATATATAAATATAAAAAATGAGTTAAAGAACAAACACAGATTTATTCTTCTGAATTCTGATGCTAACATGTTAGTCAACTTTAAAAAACGTTTGGGTTGACAACTGGGACAGATTAAACTTTTCATTATTTCTACACTGTTTAGCTATCGATAGCTTACATGTATTCTTTTAAAGCACATGCAAATGCTGCAACAGTATTTAGTGTAGGAAGACAATATATTAAGCAAGGTCAGTTTATCTTGAACTAGTGTTTGAATGAGAAACCAAATCAAGAATTTGCATGCAAATAAAACAGCAGCTCTCAAGAGCTGCTTTTGAACCACTGTCTGGATGGATAGAAAAAAAAATCTGGAACATGAAATCAAATTTTGCAGCAATATTAATTTATTTTACCACTATGTAATATCTTACCTTTCTCAACTCAGCTAGCATGTAGAAAGCAGTCATTGTATAATATTTTGATTTTTGATAAGCTTTCCTCCCAGTGAACAGTTCGCTGTTTTACTCTCCCTTTTTACTATTAACCTAGCCTGTTCTCCTTGCTTCTCTTCTAACATTCATTGGGTCCTTCATTGGGCTGAATCAGCTCCCCAAGGGAGGAAAAACTGTCTTTTTATTTTTCCTATTTTTCTGACAATTTAAGGGGCTGGTTCAAGGGCCAAAGCCAATGGCACAAAGTGGTCTAGGAATGCAGGACTGCCTCTTTTGGCAGCAGGAAAGTTCAGCTATTTCATCTAACTTTATCTGTAAGGTAAGCGCCCACGGGGGATTTTGAGATGATTATGTGTTAGAAGTTAAAGGGAAACTATTAAGAACAATCACTGGAAGATGCAAGGAGACAGGGACAGTACAAGTGTTGGTAAGAACTCTGAAAGGCAGGACACAAACCACAAAAAAGCAAACATATTCTAGGGCTGCATGGGAGTGGATAGGAGCAGGGCAGGGGAACATGACTAACCAGAAGTGCTTGTCACCAGGGTCAAGAGATAATTTAAGAGTGATGGAGTATGAGCAAGGGTGTTTTCTATATTGCTACTTTTAATCAGGTGAGCTTGAGTAGGCTCTTTGGTTGGTAGGACCTGTAAGGAAATCCTCTGTAAATGTACGCTGCATCTGTACCAGAAGTGCTGAGCCTCAAACTGAAGTCCCATGGTTTGTAAGTTTAAAGCAATTTCTCTGGTCTCTGGATATTTCCAGCGGATATAACTGGGGAGATTTTTTCAAACACTGATAAGCAAATCAGCATGAAAATTTAGTCTTTAAACTACTACTACTGCTACTACTAGCATTTTCAATTATATTTTATACACAAACCACAATTAACCTGAAAAGCATATTTTATTCAAGAGGACAAAGCCACTGACAAGGGCCAAATTATTTAAATGGTTCACTTTAAAATTAAATATAATATTGCTAAATAAATTATTGGACATGTGTATATAAATTTTCATCCAGTACTAGTAATTATCAGTAAACAGCATAACTATTTCTTTCTTTAAAAAATTGCATCTATTATACTTTTCTTATGATCTATGTAAAACTATTGAAGTCTTATGAGATACCAAGTACAAAAAAAATAGCAAAACCACATACATTTTTATGGATTTAAGCTGCAACACAATTTCAACTATCTGTTGTACTTTTCTTTCAAGATATTGAGCAGTCATACATATTTACACATTTAAATAAAACTAAATTTAAATAAAACTAAATGTGTAAAGTTTCACTCATATACATTAAACAAAAAGAAAAAATCTACATTTATTTTAATCCTAATTCAAAATGTAATCTTAATTCTGGAAGTAAAAGCTTTATTTGCACCATACTGACTAACAAGTAGAGAAGAGATGACTTTCTTAATCCACCTTACTGCTTGCTTGATGACCATAGGAATAATAAATGTTGCAATACACACACCAGTGGCTACCAAATCCAAGAAAGTTATATCATCTTTTTAATTAGAAAACAAATTTTGGGATATGTGGAAGTCGGAAAATGATACATATTTTAAGTAAAAAGGAGAAGGAGGAAGTCAATAAAGGTTTAGAGGTTAAACTAGTTTGTTTTGCAATCGTCTATGTTGGACTTTTTTTTCATTTCCTACTAAAACTGATATGCAGGCCTACTTATTATAACAGAGCATACCATTCAACCTCAGAATGACCTGATATCTACTTGAGATCAGAGTTACAAAGCATAGTATATAATTAACTTGAAACATTTTCCAGTTTATGCTGGCAGAATTTGGAGACTTAATTCACAAGATTTTACATTAAATACTTCTGCTGCCAAGTTCCAGCATTACAGGCATGAACATTTTAGAAAACCACATTTAAGGGCAATTATAAATGTAGCCTAAGTGCTTACCTGGATGTGCTATATTCCTGATGAGATCTCTTGCTGTTACTCCGTTCCCATCTAGATGCTGTTGATTCTATAGGTGGAATGCCAGAAACTCCTGAAGTTCGTCTCAGCTGTGATGTTGGCAGGCTATTCCTGCTATTTAATCCCTGTTGAGTAATTTAACCATGGTTAAAATCTATATAATTTAAAACAGACATTAAAATCACATTTTTTTTGTTAAGACTATTTATTGTTAATTTTTTATAGTAAAACAGTAAGTATGGTATCTTACATTCACTCTTATTACTCAAGAAAATAAAAAAGATGCAATCAAATTATTTTGCTTACTAGAAATAATTATTTTTCATATGTCTTTTTTTCTTTCCCCAAATTAAAATATGTAAAGATGCTTGTACGATGAAATCCATGTGGTCCAACAATTACTCTTCAGAGCTTTTAAAAATTGAGATCTTCTAGAGATAGCTGCTGTAGGATTACAGATTCTTTTTCTACATGTCCCAATCATACGACTACAGTCAGCTCTCCAGCTCTCAGGATAGCCTGAGATTTTGACAGCTCAGATGCTAAATATTGATGGTGCAAGTATTGTGGAACTTGTGGAAAGGATGACACACAATGCATATTGTCACTTTTGGTCCATCAAGGCTCCCTCTCTGCTTCCATACCAGCCCCACAGCACCTGGAAAGCTTCCCAGGCACCTCTCCACTCCCAGCCTGGGAGCTGTTAGTCTGGGCACAACACTGGGAACCTCCATCTAATTTGAACGCAAAGCCCTCTGCAAAGCAGTGCAAAGGCACTCAAACAGTGCTGTATGGAAATAACTCAGGAGTCACAGGACTTATTAGCTCTGCCTTACTGAAATACCCCCAGAAATCCATGTTTAAATAGCAACTAGTAGAACCTAACTAATAGAAAGGATGAGATCACTGAACTGAAACTTCAAAGCCAGCTCTAACGTATCTACATCCATTCCACAGATAGCCTATACATTGTATTTTAAACAAATTAATAATAATAAAAAAATCTCTATCTCTCTCTCACTGCATTCAGTTCACAATCCACCTACTAACTTATCCCTAGATTTGGCCATTCAAATGGTGCGGGGGCGGGGGGGGATTATTCTGCATAATACATATGTGTGTAATCAGACCTTGCAAAGTAAAAAGGATGCCAGGAAAAAAATGTTTAAAACAAAAAATCCAAAGCAATATTTGCAGTATTGAGTAAGGTCTACAGGGTCATGTGTGAGCACTGGTGACCCTTGGATACTACCACTTCAAAAGTCTAGCAGAAATAATGACTTTGCAATTTTAAGCTTTGTCAGGTGGTCAAAGATCATACTTAACTCACAGAGCTACTATGTATTTCAAAAAAAATGAAACCATATTGACACAAAAGAGTAGTCTTTTACCCTGAAAAATCAGACTGCTTTGAGCCCTTGATATGGGATGTACCTTGAATCTGTTTGCTTTGCTGCAAAGCTGTAGTCACAGCCAGAAAGGTGGAATTGGACAGGCAGAATAAGACCACCACATCTCCCACAGAAACATGCAGCAGTCCTTAACCAGCCCTACCCGAAAGACAACTGGAGAAGTGTATTCTGTGTGCTGTCATACAATGGTAGTGCTCTCAGGCTAGAGTGCTCTCCTCTGTCGGTGGACCACAATCTAACCTGCATGCTCTCTACAACATGGGGAGCACAGCTGAAAATCCCTGACTTCGGAGAAGAAAGGTCCACTCCCTGAAACAAGTGCACATTAGCACAATATGGAAAGATGGCCCCAGCACCTGCACTTACTTTTTCTTCTTCCTGGCTGCTCTAAGAATAAGAGGGGATACGACAAATCTCCAGAACTTTCCCCTACTAGATAAAGAAGCAGAGAATAAACAAAACAAGGGTAGCAAAGGACTAAGGAACTTCAGATCACTCTACGCTAGCAAAGTCACTGATAATCACTATACAAAGGGGAAAAGTTGCTCTGGAAACAAAATTGAGACTGCACCAGAAATCAAAGTTATTAGGAGCAGATCGTCCTGGAAACTACGCTAAGGCACATGGAAAATAAGGAAGTGATTGGTGACAGCCAATATGGCTACACTAAGGGTAAATCAGGACTGACAAATTTAGTGGCCTTCTACGATGGCGTTACAGCATTGGTGGATAAGGGAACGGCAACTGACATCATCTACCTGGACTTGTGCAAAGCATTTGACACTGTCCCGCACGACATCCTTGTCTTGGAGAGACAAGGTCCTGCACGTGGGTCACAGTAATCCCAAGCACAAATACAGGCTGGGTGGAGAGTGGATGGAAAGCAGCCCTGAGGAAAAGGACTTGGGGGTGCTGGTTGATGAGAAGCTCAACATGAGCCGGCAATGCGCGATCACAGCCCAGAAAGCCAACCGCATCCTGGGCTACATCAAAAGCATGGCCCGCAGGTCAAGGGAGGTGACTCTGACCCTCTACTCTACCCTCGTGAGACCCCACCTGGAGTACTGCGTCCAGCTCTGGAGCCCTCAACAGAAGAAGGAGATGGACCTCTTGGAGCCAGTCCAGAGGAGGGCCATGAAGATGATCAGAAGACTAGAGCACGTCTCCTATGAAGACAGGCTGAGTGAGTTGGGGTTGTTCAGCCTGGAGAAGAGAAGACTCTGGGGAGACCTTATAGCAGCCTTCCAGTACTTAAAAGGGGCCTACAGGAAAGATGGGGAGGGACTCTTTATAGGTCTTTATAGGTGTAGTGATATGACGAAGGCAATGGTTTTGAACTGAAAGAGGGTAGATTTAGATTAGATATTAGGAAGAAATTCTTTACTGTGAGGGTGGTGAGACAGTGGAACAGGTTGCCCAGTAGCAGTTGTGCATGCCCCATCCCTGGAAGTGTTCAAGGGCAGGTTAGATGGGGCTTTGAGCAACCTGGTCTAGTGGAAGGTGTCCCGGCCCACATCAGGGGAGTTGGAACTAGATGATCTTCAAGGTCCCTTTGAACTCTAAGCATTCTATGATTCTATGAAAAGACTTTTATTTTCCAGCAATAACAAGGCCAGGAGACAAGGGATGTGGATACTCAAGTGCTTGCCTAGACAACTTTTACTTGCCTAAAGTGTGAAAATTATTAAAATCATGACTGTTTGTAACACCAGAAATCCACCAAGCTGGCAAGCAGACCACTGTCATGCACTAGAAAATCTGGGGACAGTTCAGTCATGATCGAAGTGAAAAGTCTTTCTATTGCAAAGCAGCCCCGAGATGTTTTTTGTCTAAGGTTCCCTTTTTCTATTTTAGGCATTTAAAGAGACTGATCAGTGAATAGCACCAACTGGGCCATTTACAATTTCTAAGTTGTTGACTACCAAGAAATTCAGAGTGAAGAGTTAGTATTAGATAACCAGTTATTACTAGCCCAAGATCTGAAGGTCAGTTTCAGTTTCTTTCTTTTCCTTCGTTTTTCCTTTTTTTTTTTTAACTACCAAAGAGAACAGGCAGACCCCCATCAGTTATAACTGGATGCACTGTGGAAGACAGTCAGGGAAGAGAAATAAAGATGTACATAATCCTCGGCAAAGGAACAACTTGTTTGAAATATGGAGGAGACCTTTTATATTCCAAGTTAGGGAAAGACAGAATGTAAACCTTTCAATATAGTCTGAAAGGTCCCATTTTGAAGAAATAAATACTTTCTTATTATTTTCTTTGGCATGTCATAATCTAGAGTTTGTGCCAACTTACCTGGCTTTTGAAAGAAAGAGAAATCTTTTTCTTTCTTGCAGTAACATACATAGGGGTAGAACTTTTGGCTTACCCCTAAACATCTACCAAAGTCAAACATTCATTGAATAATAGTAACAAGCACTGTTTTATCCACCAAGTAAATTAATACACAGAAAAAAACCCAAACTTAAAGGAACAAATAATTTTAGGGAAGAGGAAAAGAGAATAGCTGTGAAAAAACATAATCTTCCAATCTCACATAATCTTTATAACCAGTCATCAGCAATGAATACTTTTCATTTCAAACAATTCTGACTAGCTATATAGAAATTTAAAAAATTGTAAGTTACATTTTCACATTCAATTATATTATATTTTTCACATTGGTATACCAAGCCTTAGCAGTTTTCAAAAAAAAATCCACAAAGAAAAACATATGCTGAATGATTATGATCCCCACCCAACTGATTTCTGCAGATATCCATGTGACATTCCAAGGAATTTCATACTGCAATGATCCTGCAGGATCTTCCACAGAGTATTCTGTAGACACTAAGCTTTTCCCCAAAAGCATTTATCTTGACAATGGTTCCCAACAGACATTTCACAGGCTGAATCTGGCTCAAGGCAGTTTATCTGGCTCCAAAGTACCAAGCAACAAGTTGACCAATTTGCCCTCAAGCTGTCAATACTGGGCTACCTTAGAATTATTAGCTCTGGTGCACTGTAGATGAGTTTCTATATTTGAATGTTTTTCCACCATGTTCCTTAACATGTCATATAGTAACTACTTTCTTGCTTTCACTTATTTACCCTAGATAATGGAGAAGTGGCAGTAGATTTACACACTGGTCCCATAATGTGACGTGCTGCACAGAAAGAAGAGATATTTTTCCTTTTACATAGTTGATTTGTTTCTGTCTGATGGCTAGTTTTATGTTCACAACAGTAAATTTCTTTGGGGAAAAATATCAATGAAAAAGCCACACTGACAGTAATTGCCATATCAAGAATGCGGGAGAATCAAGAACAGCCCTGATTGTGCTGTATAATGAGAATACGTCGTTTTCGTTCTGTATTTTTCTTTTAGTTTTTCTAATCCTGTGTTTATTTCGAGGAATCATGTGTTCAGACTGCAGACCAGTGCTTTTACCTGTCTATGCATCAACCAATTGAATTTGCATTTTGCCACCTATCTACATTTCACTCAATGTATTTTCACAGCTGCTCTCTTTTGACCTTAAACACGGTTCAAAGGTACTCAAGTAAAGAAGCTACTATCCATACAGGAACATTCTTTCCAGATGAATTTTCCTTGATAATTTTTTTTAAAATTGCGACACACACATAAATGAAAATTAGTAATTTGACCTTGAGCAACCTTCGATCTCCTTTTTCAGCAGGATCCTCTACTTCAGGACAGGGGAAGAAACCAGGAAATGGTGTGAATGGACTAGCCTTTGGCCTGCATGTGCCTGAGAAAGCACCAATCAGACTATTAATGCTTCGAAGGGAAGAAATCACTTGCGGTGGAAGGGATGGGTCAGTCAGGAGGTCTGTTAGCATGCTTCGAGCCTCATTTAGTACTGAAAGATCAACTCCATTTCCACTGCCAGCATTCTAGAATAGATGGAAATGTTGCAAATTATTAACACGTAAAACATTTCACAGCATTCTAAGTTTTAAATAAGCATCTTATCCATTGCTAATTTAAAAAATACATTTTAAAAAATCAATGCAATGTATTTTTCTTTTAAAGAAAATATATACAGACATATTCAGACACCATTTTTTCAGGGTTTTTCACACAATAAAAAAGTATTTCAGAATTCAACATTAGCTTTCCATTTATTTTTCTCTAGTTGACATAAAGATCTGGTGCCAATTTTTTTATCTCAATTTTTCATTACTTTATCTCAGAATTAAACTTAGTATTCTATCTCTTCCAATAATATCAACAGAAATGTTGGTGGTCAAACTGTTATAAGACCCTTATAGAGGTGCAATTTCCACAGCCTCATAACTTTTATTAACCTTGATTCTACTGAAACAAATCCTACCAATTCTGTTTAAAAAGTAATTAGTTTTTATTGGGCATATTATCTGAACAGGAAGAGCAATAGCTGATTAGATGCCACCACTGATACAAGAGACAGGAGAAGAAACAAGCAATCAAGAAAAAAGGTACACCTGAGTTTGGTGATGTTGCTGGGGAATCACTCCCTAACCTTATGCTAATGGCTATTTCAAAAAAAACCACTCCCATCTTAGGTATGAGACTGTTCTCATATGCACCACAGAAAGTAGGTCTCTGTTAACTTTGTCAGAACTGCTAAATATCAAGCCTCTGCTACATAGAGCTAGAATGTACTATGACAACCTAGGTAAATAAAACATCATGAGAAAAATTTAAATCTGACAGTTTACAGTGAGCTCCGTACTCAATCACATTTCACAAAAGAATAATTAGATTCATAATACACTGACCTGATAATAGGGCTTGTACCATTGCTTCAAATCCCAATCCCAAAGTATCATCTGTAAAGAAAAAAAAATTAAAAAAAAAAGAAGATAAATAGGTGATATGTGAATGCTGAAAAACAACAATGGAATAAATCTTGGTTGTGATGTAACATAAAATGCTTCTCCCTTCATGTATACGTAACTTAGGCCATTTTCTCAGTTAACACTACCCCAGCAAAAGTCCTAAGGAAGAGTTTGAAGAAATTGCGTGCAACAGAGATATCTTGATGACAGAATAATTATATGGCCTTATTTCAGCATTTCTGGATTATTTATAAATTGTTTAACATGTACACTAAATTAGGTGGTGAAAGTGCTTTCCTGCTTCTATTCACCTCAACTTATAAAAGCAGATCTATCCTGCAACTTCCAATATATTTTATAATTTTTTCTTTCCAGGACCATTCAAAGAGTAGCAATTTTATAAATACAGTGCAGAAAGTACTATATTAACATGATCTATTTTTTAAAAAGGCAAAAAGCTCCCCAATATCTCAGGTTAAAAACTGTTAATTTTAAAAGCATTTTCTTGCAGGAGGTTCTGTTAGGTTTTCCTTGAATATGGTTACAAATCTACGTGTTCTGAATAACTTCACAAAACCCACCAAACCCACAAAAGAACGTCAGCAACACAATCTGAAGATACTATCAGCTTCAAGTACGTCAACAGCACTCACTTAATTTTTCTTCTATATTGACATAAAATAAAAACAATGTACAAGAAATGAAATTCAGATGTCTGTTTTGTTTCAAAAGTGTTCAGTCTTCATGGCATCTTGACAGGTTCTAATCATTCTCTGATAAATGAATTCATTTGCACAATATGCATTCACAAATTAAACAAATATAAAGATAACCTTTTTTTTTCCTCTTTTCTGCAGCTATAGAGCACAAATAAAGTGCCAATACCCCCCTTGGTAGTTCATATTCTGCAGTCCTGTAAGTTTTTCTACTTATTTTTATAGGTGAGAACTATGTTTGTTTTTGTTCCTCTAAGACTAACAGCTTTCATGGAGAAAACACTATGTTCCAGGCTGGCACTTGTCCAGCAGAAGGTGCAGAAAGTGTCGATAAAGAAACACAGGCTGACGTGTCAGCAGTACCCAGGCAAGGGCAGCACTTAAAGGCTCTTTTTCTCTTCCGTTATCTTCATAGAGATACCTTTAACTATGTTTAAAGTTAATAGTTATGACATCCACTTGCTATGAAAAGTGAAGAGGTCTATCATTAAGCATGTGCTTAAACTGCAAGTAAGTTATGCTCTATCAGAAAGTCCTATTGTGTAAAGCAAGCCGATCTAAATCAAGAATTAAGAATTTAGGAATTTGAAATTTTTTGTTTCTTAAGTGATTAATCTAGCTACCATCTCCTCATTCTTTAAAAAAAAAACAACAAAAAACCCCAACACCACCACCCCCACACCAAACAAAACAAAAAACAAAACCAAAAACCTAAGCATAGAGGACGACTCTTAGCCTGTCAGTGACAAGCACTAAGATAATGACGAACATTATCTGGCTGTACGCATTTTGCACGATACATTTGGTTTCAGCATGATCATTGCAAAGATGAAGGGGTTTTCTTCCATAACAAACTAGAATGAGTTGTCCATCTGGGCTGGCTGGGTTTTTTTTGTTGTTTTTCTTCATTCTCATATTTCTCTTTCCAGATTGACATTTATTTACTGTATCAAACACAGGTAAATCTTTTGATTTCATTCTGTCCTCCTAAGCTCAGACACAGAGACTGCATTAATCTGCTTCATTGACTTTTGACTCAACCAGCAACAAAGATCAGATGTCCACATGAGTTTAGTTAGTTGTATTAGCAACCTTTGATACTAATGGTCCACGAAGTTGCGTCAGCTTGCTTGTAATCTTGCAACTTCCATTAGCAGACACAAAAGAGGTTTCCCTTCCCCCAACTCTTCTAATATTTTATTTTTCTTTTAAATATGTGGTATGTTAGCTAACTTTATTTATTTGTCGTAAATGAGATCTTAATAAAATACCTATGCTTTTGCTAACTCCAGAATATTGCTGTACCAAATCTTTAACTGCAACTACATTTACTGATGCAACCTCCTTTATTCATCCTTTAAACCATTGGGAGCTTTTGTGTACACGTATGTATACACATGCAAACTCACATAAGCTATACTGTTATAATTTTGGGGGGCAATCTATATGACTAAAAATGTTCAAAACCTTCCTTTTGGCTTTAGCCCTCTTACAGCAAAGAAATAGGCTCAAAGTTGCAGAGACAGAAAATATTCAATGGAAACTGTTACTGCTATATCTTGTGTCACCCAGTACACACAAGGTAAAATAAACTACACAGCTCATGCAAAATCTACTTCCAATGCAAATAATGGTTTGATATGTTAAATGGCAGGGCACCATTTTATACACAATTTTATTTAAATGAAAAATTTCACAGCTTGGATTCACGATAGAAAATTTTCTGCATTCATTTAAACCAGAAGATTTAAGCTTCTCCACTGATACCAATTTTACAGCAAAGAAACTAAACGTTTTGAAATAACAGAACCTAAGGTTACCTCTATGTTGCCAACAGATTATTAATTTTTTTAATTCACTATACATCACCATTAATTAGAAGACATACCTCCTGAGAGAAGACAGGTGTAGTATATTACCACAACTAGCAGGATACTACAGTCTATATTAGCTGTAAAATTTTCAGGGCTCATTCCATGTGCCACACATTGAAGTAAATAAAATGAAAATTTCAGGCACAAAGTAGCAATCTCTTCTACTAAGCACAACGGAAAAAATGCAGATCACTATACAATGAATGTTTTTCCGTGGTAAATGCAACTTAGTACATCTCTATACTAATCAAATCCTTACTGGTTAATAATGAAAGGGGGGTTATTACCTTTTCTTAGATGCTTACAACACACCACAAGATGGCACTCAAATCCAGAAAGCTTCCCCCACAAAAACAATTTCGGGAGAAAGGAACAGAAACCAGCAGCATATTCCTTAACAGAACTTCTGCAGAATTGAAATGGTTTGAGGGACAAGGGGGATGTGTGACAGTTTCAAAGGTTAACAGCTTATAAATTCTGCTTCTTGACAAAAACTTCTCTGTTCAAAGAAGAATTTACTTCTTACCATTCTATTCAGAAACTAACTGTAAGGAAACTGTACTTGGTTTCTCACTACCTACCAGACTTAGATTAATTAGCCTAATTCCATGCCTTGCGAGTTAAATCTGGAATACCAAAAAAGCAGCATTTTTGGCATTATTTTTGTTGAGAGTCTGGCAGTCAAAGCTTTAATTAATTACTGTGGGTCATCGACAGAAGTTAGAAAGTATTCCCAGAGTTGCATTAATCTTACACCAGGAGTAAAAAAGATACAGTTTATTTTGACTTAATGTGAACAGACAAACAGACCTTAAAATAGGTCTTAGGCAGAGCAATTTTGATTTTGCAACCATAAGACTTGTTGCAGAAAGATCTGTACTCTGTAATACTAAGATTTTGTAATCCATTGCACATAATGTTCTTCCTCACCTCCTCCAACAAGAAACACCTGACCTAGGAGGGACTCAAGTCATAGAAGTTCCAAGCTACAACTTAAACCTCTGCTTAGCAAGTCATACGCTTTGGCTTTTGAGCATCCACTGTCAGTGCCAACATCACAGCAATCACACACCTGGGAGCTCCTCTGAAAATAAAACTGCAGCAGGCTCTGATATTGCAGATGAATTTCTGAAAGGTGAGAAATGTATAGCTCTCCCCTCATAAACATGTATATGAAACTACCAGTCAGCTTGGAGGTGAAGTTCTCATAACAGCCTGACTCTAACCCCAGAGTCTACCAAGTCCACCCAAAGAGCAATGATCACACTTTCCTGGTTCTATATAATTGCCTGTCAAGTTGATCAGGGTTTTGAAGGACAGTTAATAAAAAACAAAACAAAAACCCATGCATCACCCAGTACTATGCCTTGTTCTTTAACATTCAGGGATCGTATTATTTTTAACTATGATAATTGAATCTATTTAGTGTATGAAATAAATTTCAACACAGTTAAAAGAAGACAAGCCAGCTTACAAAACCCCTTTAAGTACAAGTGACCTTCTCTGATTTTGTCACCATCAGCCAGTGATGGGTTTAGTTCAGACTGAAACATGCCACTCAAAACAGGCTAAGAGTATCAACAGAAAGAATTTACATCTCTGGAAATATATTTTTTTGAGGCTAAAAAGGTTGTTAAATCTCAACAAATTCTCCACAGAGTAGCTATTCTGAAGAAAATATGTATATATTTTCAGCTATACGGATGTTTCGTCAAATCTAAGGAGATTTTAAATACATATCACTTACTGGAAATACGCAGGAAAATTGACAGTAGGCATCAGCTATTACCCTTTGTTTCTTTGTTTATATTTTCTCAAACAATGAAAACAATATTTCCATATACTCCAGAGGAATTACCATGCAACTTGAACACAAGAATTTCAGAATCAACTTATCTGACACTGTTTCTAATCCATCTATTCACTGGGGGGCTGAGGGTGGGGAAGAGGCAAAGGCCCTGATTGTTCTGATTGTTGAATATCAACCCAAGAATTACCAAAACTTAAGCATGGCACTTTTGCAAAGCACATGTTGTTAGCAACATCAGAAACATTTGTTAAAAAAGTACACAAGGTAATAGTAATAAAGGCCTTCCCTAATACAGCTTATAGTTCAAACAGCAACAGGAACAAGTAATATTAATTTCTAAAAAGAAAAAGGAAAAATGCACTCCTCTAAGAAGCTTATAGTCTAAATAAACTAGAACCAGTGAGAAATGGCAGAAGACAGTCAATGAAAACCGACAGAGCTTCAGGGTTTTTTGGTTTGTTTTTAATGATTCTTCTATATAAAAAGTTATCTTTCCTATCATGGGGCAGCCAGTGTTTCCAAGGCCCGTAACAGATGTGTCTTTCAGAAGTGAGTTGATGCCGTGGAGGGTGGAGCTCTTTTGGATCTTCTTTGCATGAGTGCCACAGCTCTATTTGGCTCAAGTCATGTTTGAGGAGTATTTTCAACTTCTAAAGGTTTAAGTGCAATAAAAGCCCATGGGATTTACTTTTCTGAGGTTATAAACCACTAAAATTACTATAAAAGTATACTAAGTGTTTTTAAACACTTTTTTAAAAAAAAAGCTTTAATGCTCAACTCAAACTCTATTTTGCTAGGTAACTTCATAATGATATTTTCAGAATAATTTAACTTATAAAATACAAAATCATATCATCCCAGCTACTCAAGAATTACTTGTGTTTGTGCAAAGTTATACTCAAGACAATATTCGTACGTATGCTGTGATTTAAAATACATGGCTACAGAAAAAATATTTCAGAGCTTAGAAATCAACTTTAAAACTAGAATATAAATATTACATACACTCCATACCCTAAGCTGAAATGTGCACACCATCTAAGGCCTTACACAATGTTAAGATTTGTAATATTCCTGTTTGATTTCCTGAACTAGGTAAGTGGGAAGTTTTAGTTTCAGTGACAATACTATTCAGGAGATCCAGCATGTGCTTTAATGCTTGTTCAGAAAAGAAAACTTGTCCTGTTTGACAACACCCATTCACATTACATGCTCCAAAATTTTAATGGAGAAAAAGTGAGTACAAAAATTAGTTTCTACTTCTGACCGAGTCTTTCATTGATCAAATATAAAAGATTCCTAGTTGCTAGTAGCATCTGTTTGACACCATTAGGCATTAGCTCCGTAAATAAGTATTTCCATAGCAACCAAGCATAGAATTAACTAAACAATGAAACCAACACCATAGCAACTTGATTCAGAAATCAACTCTGTAAAAAATCACCTCATTCAAAAGCAAAATTCTACAACCAGATGAGAAACTAATTTATTGTAAAATATGAAAAAGCTTACATTACATATCCATTCCTTTTCATGACTGCTTTTCAAACAAGACTGATGCTAGATTCATTGCTTTTATTTCTAAATTAGTCTTTTGTAACAGCTTACAATCAATTAGCTTTTTAAACCCACATAATTTAATGATACAAAAACAAACACAGCGGTATACAAGCTAGAAGTCTTGTTTTATTTATTTATTAGGATTTTTCCCCTCCCTGTGCAGAAAAGGTAGATTTTGAAAAACTGTATGTTATTAAGTGGTTAAATTGTATTCAGTATGAAACTAAAGGTGATACAACCAAAGAATGAGTCTGTCAAAGTAGAGTTAGCGTTATTTAGGTAACACAGACAACGTTCTGTTGTGAAATCTTGCAGTCCAAAACAACAGCCACTTGAGAAAATTATTGTAATCAAGACAAAATACAGCACTTGGAAAAGCATTCAATATGATACTTAAGGCATTTAGAGTCATGATGATATTTCTGCACCCCCTAAACCTTCCCATGAAAATAAATGGGACAGGAAAAAAACAGGATATTTTTTGATTCCCAATACTTATCACTTCCTGACTCCATACAATTTATTTATCCAAGGTTGTAAAATGGCTAATAGGTTGTGAAGTCTGCAGACAGCCACAATCTTTAAACAGAAACTGAGTGTGCTTTCATGGTTCTGAGGTTTGGATACATGTACTGAAGGAAACAGTCATATTCCCTATCCTAGACTCTGTCATTGACTCTACTGAACTCTTTCATAAAAGGTATTATCTTCACTTTTTTCAGAAATCTAAAGTCTTCCTTCAATTGAAAGATACTTGCTTCTACTTAATTGCTTTAGTAAATACTATTCTATACCTTGAATAGTACCTGCGACATACTGGGCTGGACACATAAGAACAACACTAGAACATACAGGTGTTTGGCCACCGTAACGTCTTCACCAGACTCCACAGGATTCTGATCTCCCCTGCAAACACAAGAGCTGCACCTAAGTAAATTTTAACAAGTCACTTTAGAGTCTTCACGTGTCTAGTTACTGTTTTCAGTAACTTTGTCCACAGCACAGATACAAAAACGGAGCAAAAAATGCTCCACTGTTATGCTGAAGTTTCAAATAAGCCTTCAGCAGGCTTATTCTTAAAGTTAACATTACCCCATGTAAGCGGAAAAATATTTTTTGTTTGGTTGGGGTTTTGTTTCTTTTTTATGTGTTTGCTTCATTTGTTTGTTTTTAAAAAGACATGCTACTTCTGCTTTGTAACCAGGAGTATCAGCAGGTCAGCTTCTACTTTGTCTGCTGTAGAAAGTTTTTAGTTTTCTTATTGCTTGTTATGTTTGCTCCAATCTTCCTTTTAATATTTTTTAAGATCTTCAAATGTTTCAAAAAGGTTCTAAAAGGTGTTTTGTCTATCAAGGGAAAGTAGGGTTTTTTTCTTCTGTAGGTAATGAAAAAAACTGGCTAAAACCACACTTAGGTCATTTCCTGTTCCTTCTAGGTTTTGTCAGACTTGCACATCAGAGTAAAGGCCAACCAGTAATTTATGGCAACTGGGGGAGGGAGGGCAGAGGGAAAAAGACTGCTATGTGCAGATCCTTTAATTGCCCATTATAAGCATTTTCCTTTCGAGCATGTGGTTCTAATCACCATCAAAGA
This sequence comes from Anarhynchus alexandrinus, assembly GCA_008711295.1. NCBI lineage: Eukaryota > Metazoa > Chordata > Aves > Charadriiformes > Charadriidae > Anarhynchus > Anarhynchus alexandrinus. Next base: position 582,643 of record VUYV01000071.1, on the reverse strand, counting down.
AAAGAAATAGTGCTAGGTGGATTACTGCTCTGATCCGGTACAGTTGCTTTGGTGTTCTGGCATTCTGTACTTCTTTTACTGTCATCCAAAGCCTAAAACCATTTTTAAAGTTGTGTTTATTTTACAAAAAGCAAAATCTAGAAATTGCTCCCAAAACATCCTTTTCACATTTACCTATTGGCATTATTTTACAATTACACATAGGAAAAGCCTTCACTGCCGTGTTGACACACTGTTAATGTATCATATTGGAAGAGATGGAGAGAGCAACCTTAAATATGATCTTTCTGCAGTAGAAGGATATGCACAAATCTTATGCTGGAGCATTTTACTGTATGCTGATATATTCTTAATGCAGTAACTAAAAACACTTACTAGAGATGAACCTATTTTCCCCTCTATTGACTTAAATTTTTCAATCAAGTGAGTTTTTTCCACCTATTACACTAGAGATATAAAAATGAAACTCAGATCTTTTTCTTTTCAGCAAACAAAGAGAAACTATTTCACGTGACAAGCGTTCGGGTTTTTTTCAGCACTGAGCTAAGGAAAAGGAGATACCAAATTTTTCACAAATATTTTCATCACCACTTTCTCTTTAAAATCTCATAAAAACACATTTACCCTCTCTCCCCAAGTCCCTCTCTAAAATAAGCAGCATAAAATTAAGCTGTACAACTCTCTCAGCCAAAAGTTAACATGAATGTGAGAACGGCTCCCATCAAATGAATTAGACCAAACGATCATCTAGTCCAGTATCTTGCCACTGACAACAGCAACCACCTCAAGATAAGAACACTCTGAAGTAAGCAGTGCTAATTCTCAGAATGTTCTTTCAGCCTCAGCAACACAGCTCAAGGAGCCTTATGTTGTATGCCTTTGTATATTACAAAGGTAAATAGATTTTTCACCTTTGCATTTCTCTGATCATCTTTTCAGAATCCATGTAAACTTCTGACAGATCCAATATCATATATGAAGGCATTTCACAAGTTCAATACAGATTATGCAAAGTTCCCTTTCATTCTGAATCTGTCAACGCCAAATTTGTACAGTGAGGAAGCAAACAATCAGCAACGCTTTCATGCAGTCTACCCACTGAACAATTTGGTTTTGCAAAAGCTTATAGTTGTTCTCCAGCTAACTTCAGGCACAAGACAATTTTTTTCAGACTATGAGGCTGTATTTTCAAACCCCTCAGGCTAGTTCATTCAGAGGCACAGCACCTTTAGAGCAGCAAAACCTCTAATTCTCTAAACACCACCACTTTTTTATTTGATTGCATTAATTACTGTCTTTAGGATTTTCATTTACAAAATTGCCACAAGGTTCAAGCTTTACACAAATCAGTGTTGTTTTCTTTCAATAACTTGTTGATGATGAAAAAGAAACATTACAGGGACTGAAGTTAGGAAAGTAAGCTGAAAGAAAATGGTCAAGAAGCCAAAGAAGATATTATGTCATAAAGGAAAGTAAATATTGCTGCAGTGCTGTGGTTGGAAGTTATACACGGGGACTCAACTAAATAAATTCTCAGTTGCTCAAGCTAAAGAATTAAAAGCAATAATTTAAAAACAGATGGGAAAGTACAATTATGAATCTGATTACAAGAGCAATTGTTCACAAAAGTTAAATCAGTACTAAAAAAGAAATCTCTTAATGGACAAGGTTCTGGTTGAAGTGCCAGGAAACACAAGATGAGATCTCTTGGTGGAAAAAATACTGAAACTCTGAAGAACGTAATACAGATTGCTGTCGGAAACAGAGAAGAACAAGGGAATGCAAATTGCTGCATTCTACAGAAAGTGCCAATTTACTTTTCTCTAATGTATTCATGTGAAGTAGCACTTTAGTTGGCAGCTTTGTAAGCAGCTGAGAAAAATCTCAAACAGCAGCAGATGTGAAAAATCATAGAAATTTTTTTTTCCATGTAGTAATGTTATGATGCTGTTCTAAATGAAAAAGAAAGAACAATGATGACTTCCCGCTTGTAACATTAGATGATGCCTAGATTAAATAAAACTACTTGGGGAGATCCACCTTGTCCCCCAAATGGCAAGTCCTGCATAGATAGCTGCTTATGTCAGGCTTATCTTGCATGTGCAACGTGAACAAAGGAATCACCACTAGCAGTACGGGGAGGGCCACATACACTGTTCCACCTTGCCTCATGATAAACTCATCCGTCTAGGAAGAGAGCAAGTAGTCAGACACCTCTAGTAGTTGTTACCAGTTACTAATCTTGTTGTGAAAAAGTTCTTGATGAAAAGATTGAGGGACGAACAAGCTTAGATTTCAGTTAAGAGGGAAAAAGAACTCCCAACACCCTAAAATTCCAGAACTCATTGTGAAATGCTGTGTTTTTCATAACATTTAACAGCACATCCTCCTGAAATTGATTAACTTTATGTAGACATAAGCCAAATTTCACACTCTGCTAAGATGGTAACTAAAGGTATACTTCCAGGGAAGAAAAAACATCTTTGTCCCACAATCAACATCTCCAAAAATACAGGTTCTTTTCTTCATTGGCCTTTTAATAAATTATGTTCCATTCTGCTGTTCAAACTATGACGGGATTCTGCCATACTTGCAGACATAACTGTATAACCTACTATATGCAAAGGTAATGGAAAATCATATCCAAAAGCCTGTTTTCACTCCAGTGTTTTGACTTACTCTCTAAGGCACCTCGCTATAGAGCACAAGTTACAGTTACGTACAGCATTCTTATTGCAAAGGTTTCTGAATACAGGCATATGAAATTCTGGCACAAAAGAGAATTGTGAAAAATAGTGAAGTTGATTCATTCCTTATTCTAAGTAACCTACTGACTTTTGTTGCTACAGTAGGTTTTCCTATGATTTTGATGAGTGAAATTGATATGCCCCCCCCCCCCCAAATAATCAGACCTGATGATATATCAGGCTGCATTGATCTTAAAAATACCCAGACTTAACACAATTATTTTTTTCTTTCATTTTGGCAGCATGACTAAGATGGAGAAAGTAATATGAAAGAAAGAGGTCAAGATGGGTCAAGTGTCTTCCAGTGAATGTCAGATAATAAGAATAGCTTGCCAGCCTTTCCTATACAAGCAGAAAAGTATTGGGATGTTCTGTTAAACTGTAAGAAATTAGTAGCAAAATCATCACAATAGTGAAAGTTACACAAATGCCTACAGAGAACAACATTGGCAGTGAGAATATTGTTGGCCATTTGGGACAAGTATTATTTACAATGAAGTTGCAGTGTAGCATGCCCAATAAATCCATCAAATATTATAAATAAATGCAAAGTAACTTTTCCTTTGGGAACACCACTAATTTTTTCATTTCTCAGCCTTTTTCTAATAGCCTTTAATGTGTTTGCGATCAAGTCTCTTTCAGACTGTGTTTTCAAAATAGCTATTAATGAGACGAACCTAACAAAACCAAGTCTACGCTCATCTTTAGACTAATTCTATGTTCTTAAATTCAACTCTTAGCTAGCATCTCCTAGAACTTGCATATCTTTTTTTTTTTTTTAAAGCAGAAAAGGGGAAAATACCTAGAATTTAAAACTAACACTAACCATAGAAAAACAACGATAGGATGCCGAGATTCCCACCAATATCTGAATAGAAAAATACTGTCCCAATAAGGCAAGCAGAAAAGCTTTTACAACACCCATCAGACCATTGCAATTGGCTATTCGATTTAAAAAAAACCCTCATAATCTTTATGAAAAAGGCAAATAGTTGTATAGTTTTGGGTAGTGGTTGTCTTTTTTTTTAAACTGAAAGCTATACACTTTATGCTTTAAAAACAAAGCATTTTTCCATTACAGTAACTATAGATTTCGTTCTAAAGTTAATACATACAAGAAATATATTCTACAGCATTTAATTACTATCTTTACACTGAAATGTAGCAATTAGAATTTTTTCTCTATTTGAGTATTTTTAATGTATCAGTTAACTTATGACATTCAAAATGTATATATTAGTCAAATACCCTTGGTAAAGCACATACAAACTAAACTAGGAGATAGAGTGGCCAAAATAAATAATCAAATATTTAATCATGCCTGATCCAACACATGAAAGATAAGATTTTATTATAGTAACCTTCAAAGGAGTAAAATCTGTACAGTGTAGTATAACCAATCACAAGTTGTGTCTTGTACAACACGACTAGAAACTAGCAGCTATAACATCAGCTTTTAAAGGGATCCAGAAGAATGTGGGGAAACCGTCAGAGGAAATGGACAAAAACTGGGGGGGACACCCACAAAATGAATTTATAGATGCACCATTTAAATGAAACATTGAAAAAAATCAGTAGGATTTTCATACATGGATACCATGCCCAACAAAACTCCCGGACTCCTTTGAAACAGACTGCACATAGCAATAGAAGTGAACAAGTCAGCCAGTGTACTTTGATTCAAGAGAAAATAAAACAAACAAACAAATAAAAAAAAATGTTGACAGTCTCCCCTTAATGCTCCTGAACAAATCACATTTACAAGGGAATGTAGGGGTGGCTCTCCTCTAGATTAGCAATTTTTTAAAACATAGAAAGTTAAGAGAAGAAAGTTCACAAAAAGAAAAAAAATTGCCAATAGGGACTGCCTCAAAGATTCAAGCTGGGATCTGTCTTAATCAACCCACTCAAAATGAACTGAAAAGGCAATAGAAGTCTTAAGTGTCAACATGCATTGACAACACAAAATTCCTGAGGATACTCAGAAATAGAGCTGATCGTGAAAAAGCATCAAAAGATCTGAATATAGAAAGTAAACAGGGAATAAGATATTGCTGAAATTCAGTACTAATGAGTAAATACTGAGAACAAAAATAAATTTTAAACTATATAGAAAGCTGAGCTCATATTACGTCAATAGTAACCAGGAAAGAGATCCTGAAGTCATTTGCATCAGCCCAATTCTCAAAGCTGTTAAATGAAATAGTTAGAAAAGGAAGAACAAACAATACAGAAAAACCAGTGTCACTGCATAAATCCATGCTACACGCACAGTCTGAGTGCTGCATGTAGATACAGAAGTATAGAAGAAATAAAAAAGGACAGGATAGTAAGAGAAATCAAAGATATGGAGCAGCTTCTACTGTGAGGAGCTACACAGACTGGGATCCCTCAAGTGCGAGGAAAACAGAGGGTTATAACAATGCTCTACAGTTACCAAAGTTATGGAGAAGGTAAATACAGAATGGTTAGTCAGTACTGTTCACAAGCACATGAATGAGGGCCATATAATAAGACCATCTGGCAGCAGGCTTAAAGCAACCCAAAGTAGGTATTTCTCACACGCTACATAATTAAATTACTGCAGTCATTGCTGCAGGTTTTTAGAGAACTAAATGTAACCAAAGATGTTAAAAAAAGATCACAAAGACTGACCAATCCATGGCTACTCACCACAGCCCTCTAGCTAAGGATGGCCCAAACTGTAATTTGACGAAACATGGCAGAGAACCCCAGAGGGGAAAAAACCCACTTCTGAAACAAATGCTACTACTGACTGTTGTTAAAGATAAAAAGCCTGGTCTGGGTGGACCAGTTTGAGATCACCTCCAATTAACATAAAATGAGTAATTATAAAAATGGACACATCTTAGCAATTTTCCTAGTTGCAGGAAACTGTACTATCCTTTTGTATCCTTGGAAAGTTTTGTCTGAGGCCTGGTTATGGAGTTGCTTCTCTCATCCACCTCTGTCTTTGAACTACAGGTCTCCAGCACCTTTCTGTAAATCTCATTCTTCCTCCACTCGTATCTGGAAGCTTCTCCTCTTCCCCCCACCCAATATGCTCCCAAAAGCAGCAGCAGTCTCGCACTCCCTCCAGAGAGCTCCAAATGACCCAGTCATTCCCTTTAAAAGAAATATAGTTAAAAAGAAATACACTATCCACCGGATTTGTTTATATTAGAGCAAATATGACTTAATCCATTTGTTCCATTTGGTGATTAACTGACACTAATAAGCTAGCCCTCCTCCACTAATAACTATGTACCTTCTTCAAAACTTAAGACAGATCAAAGAGCTTGGAAAACCTCTATTACATTTCCTTTTCAGACTTTTTATATACATATATATGTATATACATGTTTATACAAACATATACATACATGTATACACACAAACTCTGCAGAAGGGTATATAAAGTATCTAATCACGTTATGAAAGTTTCTTAAAACATATCATTGCACTAATAGTATTATCACCTCCGTCATACTAGAGCATCAGGAAACTCAGTAAGACAACAAAATGAATGAAGAAACACTAAAATATCATCTTGCATAATGCCCAGAAAATCCATTGAAAAAGTAAGCTACAGAACTTTTGCTTTTTCGTTTCAAGCATCTCAACTTCATTTCTCTTTACTTTTTCAAAATGTGAATATCAAGCTGGTAACTAAAAATAATCAGGAAGGTTCAATAGTGACAAATAAGGAGAAGAGCAGCACTTCCAGCAGCACAGTTCTCCAAGCAATATAATACAACATAAAATATTAAAATAAACACAAAACTGAACCAAGCTGCAGATAGCAAGCCAATAAAGCTGAGAACTTGCTTACAATTACACTAAACTAAATAAACACATTGATGAATCTATTATCAGCACATCCAGTTAGAACCTACTTTTTGAAGATCAGAGTGAATTGCAAGTCTAACCTGAAGATGACAGGTCCTGTCACAACTGTAACTATACTTGCTTTAAAAGGCAAAAGGTATACGCCTCAAAACTGAACACTATATCACCAATACCTTAAGAGAACCCAAATTCAGAAAATATGTGTAAAAATTCTTGAGATTAGCACTTTCCTTAAAACTAGCTAGTGACCTTCAGAATCTGTATTGAAATTTTAAATTAAAAGGTGTTTATTACTAATTACAGTCCTAAATAAAATAAAGTTCAGTTCTTTCCCCCTTCTTCATCCTCCAATAATTTTACTATTACTGCTTGGAGAGAAACTAGATGAGCAGCAGCTTGAGGGAGAGGAGAAGAGAAATAAGGAAGAACTAATATTCTGTGAGATTCTAAATTACCATTACTTAACTTGCTTTTTTCTTTTGAAAGGATTATTTCATATTTTAAATGCATTTTACAGACTGCTCAGATTGTCATGCAAAGGTCCATGATCTCCTCTATCTACATAATTGCTTATTTTTTAATTTGATGGTGATGGCTGATGATCATATGAGCACATTCCACTGTAATGGATCAAATAACCTGAAAGAACAGTTTTTAAATGTAAGTTTACATGTCCTCGTAAATAAATACGGTCACATGACAGGGAAAGTGGAGAACAGCAAATTTTCAAGTGAAGAGTATTTTTTTCTTTTCAACCATGCTAGTTTTCTTCATATCTATCACTCCAGCATTTTCTTTGCCCAACTGCAAATAGCATAATGTAAGGTTAAACGACTTTTATTCTCATATTCAAGCGGTAATGTTTTGAAGTAAGTATAACCAAAATAACCAATGTCTTAATCCCCTGAAAAGTAGTGGTAAGTAGATACAGAATATTTGTTTCTTCACTCCAACTATATTATAACAAATAATCTGTATTTAAGACAGAAATAAACAGAATTTATATAAAAAAGCTCTATTTATGCTAGTGGAACTGGAAAGAAAATCAATGACATGTAAGTTTATATGTCATGGATGCAATTGAAAATAAAGATACTTTACAGATCAAATGTTTCAAACAAAAGATTAAAGTCAGAGAGCCATAAATTCAGAAATGCAAAAACAGATTGACAGAACCTTGTCTGAAATATATGGAAAGAAGGAATGATTGCTTCTATGTTACCTTTTTTGCTTTTCCTTTTTTTTTTTTTTTTTTAAATCCCCTCATTTCAATCTGCCTGTTCATACTGTCTAACTTTTTTGCATTTGTTTCTGTCAGGGACAGGCAGCTGGCCTGTAAGGGCAATTAGATCAGCAAGACACAGGCTAATTGCCATACATATTTCCAGGGATTCTGACCCAGAGATCAGTCAGTAGGAAGCTGGAAAAATAAACAAACCAACCAAAAAACTCTCCCAAATTTTGAGGAAGAAAGACTTTAAAAAACAATAAAAATAAACAAATTCAACTCACCTGAAAATTGCCAGCAGCCTTTGTTGATTTTTTTTCCGGCTTTCACATTTTTACAAGAAAAAAACCCAAAACCACACAACAGTGCCTTTATTTCAACCCCCTCTCTCCTTCAGAGCATTATGATCTGAACCCTTCCAGGTCTACCTGTGCAGTGGTGCTTTCTTGGTCAGTGAAGATGGTTAGGTGGGCATCAGTCAGAAATGGTAACGCTCATTAAAGACCTATTAGTAACTCCAGGTTAATACAAACAGGCAGCATACACTTCTTTGGAGCTCTGTGATGGCAGTTGCCTGTGTTTCCTGTGCTTCATTTACGCTACCAATTGCTGAAAATATCTTCTAACACTGAAGAAGTAAGTGCAGCCAGAATAAGCTTTAACAGCACAAGCAAAAACAGGATACACACAAAGTTATGAAATATTAGGCCCAAAGGGACTAATTTTATTCTTTACTTACATAGGACAGAACAGATTGTAGTAATTTCTGCACCCATCCCATAATTACCAAGTGGTTTACTATAAAGCCTATTTTTTATGATAATGTCTGAGTCTTTTCAAAGAAGCTAATTTTAGTTGAAAGAGAGTACATGTGAATGAATGTTTTAAATATTTCCTCTAGATTATTTCATGTACAGCCTAACTAGGAGTGCTCTAAATCACCTCATCTCTATGGACTATGTGGGAGCACAGAAAACCCATCCTCCCCAAATTAATGTTATTTAAAAAAGTAATTCTGAACACTTACAGCAAGATATAATTTATATCTATCTTCAGATTCCAACTTCCTTCTCTCCTTTAAAAGAATATGCACATACCTACAGTATAAAGAGGGATGGGATCCACCTGTCTCGAAGATGCAAGGGAATTTTTGGCAGCAGGCTGGCCAACTTGGTGAGGCGGGCTTTAAACTGAAGCACTTGGGGGGTGGGGTCCAAGGTGGCAATGCTCACCCCAACTTATCCAACTGGGGAATAAGCCAGGCCAACCAGAGCAGTGACAAATGTTCCTTAGCTGACTCCCAAGATGAGATCCAGAAGGCCAACCACCTCAAGGGTGTGTATGGCTGTGGTGGGTCCTCTTGCTTCCCTCCAGGGAAACCTGCATGCTCGATTACCTCTCTGAAATGCCTGTACACCAACGCATACAGCATGGGGAATAAACAGGAAGAACCAGAGATCTGTGCGCGGGCGCAGGGCCATGATCTCATCGCAACTACACAGACACGGTGGGACAGCTCGCATGACTGGAATGCTGTCATGGATGGCTATGTACCCTTTGGGAAAGACAGGCAAGCGGAGTGAGGTGGTGAAGTTGCTCTCTATGCAAGAGAGCAACTGGAATGTATCGAGCTCTGCCTGGGGGAGGGTGAAGAACGCATTGAGAACTTATAGGTAAGAATTAAGAGGGAGGCTAATATGGAAGACACTGTTGTGGGTGTTTACTACAGACCACCAGATCAGGAAGAGGAAGTCGATGAGGCCTTCTACAGACAGCTGGAAACAGCCTCACCATCACAGGCCCTGCTTCTCATGGGGGACTTCAACCACCCTGACATTTGCTGGAAAGGCAACACAGCCAGGCACACACAGTCAGGAGGTTTCTGCAGAGCATTCATGATAACTTTTTGACACAGGTGGTGGAGGAACCAACAAGGAGAGGCACGCCACTGGACCTTGTGCTGACAAACAAGGAAGGACTAGTTGGGGATGTGAAGGTTGGGGTAGCCTTGGCTGCAGTGGCCATGAAATAGTGGACTACAGGGTCCTGCATGGAAGAAGCAGGGCAAAAAGTAGAATTACAACCCTGGACTTCAGGAGAGCTAACTTAGGCCTCCTCAAAGATCTACTTGGAGGCATCCCATGGGCTAAGGCTCTAGAAGGAAGGGGGGTGCAAGAGAGCTGGTTAATATTCAAGCACCACTTCCTCCAAGCTCAAGATCGGTGCATCCCTAGGAGCAAGAAATCAGGCAAGTGTCCAGAGGATGGGGCTAGACTCTTTGCAGTGGTGCCCAGAGACAGGACAAGGGGTAACAGGCACAAACTGGAACACAGGAAATTCCATCTCAACATGAGGAAAAATATCTTTACTTTGAGGGTGACAGAGCACTGGAACAGGCTGCCCAGAGAGGTTGTGGAGTCTCCTTCTCTGGAGATTTTCAAAATGCACCTGTTGCCTTCAGATGGCGTGCCGTTCCTGAACCAGGTCGCCACGCCATCTGAAGGCGACAAGCGCCTGGATGCATTCCTCTCCAACCTGCTCTAGGTGAACCTGCATTGGCAGCGGAGTTGGACTAGATGATCTCCAAAGGTTCCTTCCAACCCCTACCATTCTGTGAACTTTTGCACATACAAAGAGGAATTATATAATAAGTTTAGCAAAGCAGGAAGACCACCGTTACATTTCATAGAATCATAGAATCATAGAATGGTTTAGGTTGGAAAGGACCTTGAAGATCATCNCGGAGTTGGACTAGATGATCTCCAAAGGTTCCTTCCAACCCCTACCATTCTGTGAACTTTTGCACATACAAAGAGGAATTATATAATAAGTTTAGCAAAGCAGGAAGACCACCGTTACATTTCAGCATGTCCTGTCAGTAGTAAAATGAACAAATCTTGCATTTCAAGAAAATTAAAAATATTAGGGGTGGGGAGAATCAACAGACACTTGCCATAACCAAAAAAAAGCTAAACTATTTAAATGTTCTAACAAATGAAAGGCAATTTATAAATAACAGCATGATAAAGACAGACAGACTTTGGTTCTGTGGCCAGTTTGTAAGCAGAGCTGTTCCCAAGTACTTCTTTACAGTAAGGCAAAAAGTCAATGAAACACAGAGATTTAACAGTAGTCCATGTACGAAGGCAGCTTGCACCAATATTGAAGATCAAAAGCTCTGACACAGTTCAACTGAAGAGGATTGTTTCCCTAGGGAAGAAAGAAAAACTATTTTCTCCAAGCTAAATTTGGTTAGAGACCAATTCTTTTTCAGAACCTAGTATTCCCGCCTTTATAGCATGTCCTAACTGGGATTAAGTTACATTTAGAAACCCTCTCAACTTGCCACCATAGCATGAAAGATTAGAACTTCACTGGAGGAGATTATTGATGATTCCTCTAATAATCCTTTATTTCCTGGAGTACGAGTCCAAATCAAATATCACATTCCTCAAATGCACACTTTATTGCAAAGATGTACAGAGACATGAATTTCAGAAGCAGTCTCTATCATAAAGGTGGTCCTTAAAAACCACTGGAAGATCTGAGGCATGGTCAATCACAGAATCATACAATCATAGAATGGTTTAGGTTGGAAAGGACCTTGAAGATCGTAGAGTTCCAAACCCCCTGCCATAGGCAGGGACACCTCCCACTAGACCAGGCTGCCCAAGGCCACGTCCAGCCTGGCCTCGAACACCTCCAGGGATGGGGCCTCAACAACCTCTCTGGGCAACCTGTTCCAGTGCCTTACCACCCTTGAAGTGAAAAACTTCTTCCGTATGTTTAATCTAAACCTGCCCTCTTCCAGTTTGAAGCCATTCCCCCTCGTCCTATCACTACATGCCCTAGTAAAAATCCTTCCCCAGCTCTCCTGTAGGCCCCCTTTAGGTACTGGAAGGCCGCAATAAGATCTCCCCGGAGCCTTCTCTTCTCCAGGCTGAACAGCCCCAACTCTTTCAGCCTCTCCTCATAGGAGAAGCGCTCCAGCCCTCAGATCATCCTCGTGGCCTTCCTCTGGACATGCTCCAGCAGCTCCATGTCCTTCTTCTGTTGGGGACTCCAGAGCTGAATGCAGTACTCCAGGTGGGGTCTCACAAGAGTGGAGTAGAGGGGCAGAATCACCTCCCTTAACCTGCTGGCCACACTCCTTCTGATGCAGCCCAGGATGCGGTTGGCCTTCTGAGCCGCGATCGCACATTGCTGGCTCATGTTGAGCTTCTCGTCAATCAGCACACCGAGGTCCTTCTCCTCAGGGCTGCTCTCCAGGCATTCCCCACCGAGCCTGTATTTGTGCTTGGGATTGCTTTGACCCAGATGTAGGACCTTGCGCTTGGCCTTGTTGAACTCCATGAGGTTGGCTTGGGCCCACCTCTCCAGCCTGTCCAGGTCCCTCTGGATGGCATCCCTCCCCTCCAGCGTGTCTACCTCGCCAAACAGCTTGGTCAACAGTAAAGAAGAATCTTTGAGGCACAAAATAGAGAGGACCAAAAGTAATTTGCTTTAACAAAATACAGAAGTACAGGAAAAAAAGCATAAACAGACAGCAAAAGTAGTAAACTGTTCTGGCTTAAAATTGCTATGTAGTTTTAAGAAAGGATGATTCTAGAATGAGATTTTTTGGTTTATGCTGATGTGGAGACACATAGAAAGGCAAGGTTTGCGTGTGTATGTGTGTGTGTCCATGGATCCTGCTTACGCAAGAAATTTTCCAGTCTCCAAAGCAATAATATGTGTACACCTACAGAATGGATGGAGAAGCACAATAATAGAATTCTTAACTACAAAGAAATTGCACAAGTCTCATACTACTCCTTAGAAGTAGTTTTCTTCTATATAGGAACTGTGAGCACAAAGTCCAGAAGAAAAATGTTACACACAAATACGCCTAAAACCCTTGACTAGACCATTGAAGTTTTCCTATTGTATACTATTCCATTTCCTCTCTAGCTACTGCCCTTAAAAATGCGCTTACTCTCATCATATAAAGGGTATTAAGGCTCTTTCCTCTTTCTGATATGAATTATTTTTTCAGAGCCTTCTTTCATATAGAAAACATCACCAATGGTCCTTAATAGAATTTAACATTTTCATGCTGACTACGTTGTAGGTGTCTGCACCGCCCTAAAAATCTTTTAAAAAAACAGAGATCACTGCAAAACGTGCTATTTAGACACTTACAAAGAAGTTTAGCAGGGTGTACAAAAAACACTTTGAAACATCATCTCATCAGGTTCTCTCTCACAGAATGCTTTGAAAAAAGCAGCAATACCCTAATTTATGGGTGCTTCTCTTACAAGCCATCTGCCCCAAGCAAAACAGCTGCCAGTGATGCAAGCTGGGAAAGTAGCCAATCTGGCTCACATGCAACTATATACCCAAGAGAGCAATTAATAAGTCAGAAAACAGTACCCAATTATGCAAGCATTTTTGAGTCTTGGGGCTCAGAACAGGGCTGAGAGAGTATGAGACAGCCTGAAGGAACTCTCAGCATTCAGCTACAGTGTATGGATGCTGTAGCACCACCTGATCTTTCCTTCTTATCACCTTGTACACAAGATAAAGTGGGAAATTAAATTTCACCTTGAAGGCAGCAAGCTTTTTTAAAAACATGAAACCAAATGACAATATTTAAATTGCAGGAAGATACCTTAAATAATTGCTTAAATCCCAAGACTCATGCAATGCTACCTTTCATTCAAAAAGCAAACGGTACTTATTCAAGAAGAGAGAGTCAATAATTATTTACACAGGTGACATTATTTTACCCTACCTACGTGAGGGAATTAAAACAAAGATTATTTCTATGGTCTTCTTTCAAATATCACCATCTGAGTTTCATATATTTTTTTCTTTAAAAAAATTAATAGTTTAAGAATGTAATAAAGAAATCCTCTCCAGTCATAAATTGAAAAGCAGCCAGGGTTATTTTTTTGGCAGACAGCAAGCAACATTCAAGCTGAGCACATCTGAGTAAATTTTGACAGTGGTATCTTATCAAATTATTTTTTTCAATGCTCTTTTGTTCACAGCAAGTTTTCACTAATTGTCAAAATATATGAAAATTAAGGTCTGCATGTTTCAGTCTCTGGGGAGCCTTCTCTTCACCAGGAAAAAGTCAAACTATGTTAGCACTAAAAACATGAGTCCACACTTTGTATTTTGACAGATTAACTGGAAGAACTGTGTGTTAGGAGACTATCTCTATGTTTATAAGGGAACACACACTAATCCACATGTATAATAGAAAAATCAAAACAAAAGCACTATTAAGCATGTAAATATGCCTTATTTGGTGGTGGTTTTCTGTTTTGTTTCCTAACATACCAGGAATAGTTGTTTGCCAAAATATTATTACAGTATCACTGCTTGGCAACCATCACTACAGAAGACGATACTCTGAAATGAATACAACCATACCCCTGTTACAAGCCTTATCCCAACATTACTTCCCCAAATAAGTGTATAAAAGTTACGTTTTGGTTTCAAAACCAGAAAAACTGAGGAGTCACCTAAATCAGTCATCTGTCTACCTTCTTACCTTCTCCCTGCCCCCCAAAATAGATAAAATTATTCATAAAGCCTATTAATTTGTTCGCAATTGTAGCAAAAATAAAAAAACATAACTACATTTAATGAAGTAGTATATTAGAAATCATAAGAACAAAATTGGTTTAGTAAACTTTAATTCCAACAATTTGAACAACTTCAAAGAGTCATACACCTACTCAAACAAGCTACTTGGTTCAACAAGTAGCAAGCAAATATTTAGAATAGAAAAGGAGTAGCTGGGGTAAGACAGAATCATGAAGAACTCTACATCTTTAGAAACCTCAGGATAACAAGGCAGAAGGGAAACTCCTGCTTGACTACCTGGTACCTGCAATGTAGTTAAAGATTTAAAGAAAGGGATTCTGCTCCTCTTAATTTTAGCAAATCTTTCAGAAAGGGCTCACTATTAAAGTGAGAAAGTTAAAAAACAAAATCTCAGTATGAATGTTCCAAAGTTCATTCAATGAAATATTGGATGGTAAAAAAGCAAAAAGGAACAGCCAAAAAAATACACTAAGAAATTTAATTGAAACTGAAATTGCCATGCACTTAAAATGTTTGTGAAGTCTCTCTCCCACATGTAATCTCTATCAAGTAATAGAGCCCATACAGAAGCTTACAACAAAATCCTCAATACCTACAATGCCAAAACTTAGAGGAATTGGATCATCAGTAAAATAACTACTCCTCTATCAATCTTTTTTTGAAATGATGCAACAGATTCAAAAGCTAGCAGGCAAGAGGGGATAGAGGTACAGGCAAATATAGATAGCACAAACATTCTCCTGCACCTTTCTGCCTGCAAGACAGAATCATATAAGCTTCACTTCTGTTGGAAACTGAGCTAAAATATGTATTATACCTCCAATACTATTTACTGAATAAACATACTTCCTCTACAGGAATTGTTCTTTCTGCACTACTAATTTTTTAAAAATGAAAGATAACAGTTTAAATCTATCTTTTGCATGCAACTAGAATGTCAAAACTGTGACTGACATGATAGTGTCAGGTAACCTCCCCAGGAACATTTAAGGGATGTAAAGGAGCTGCAGTTTCTTTCCTGCCACTGCTCCATCTTTCTATTCCCGTATCACACAGAAATGCTGAGGCCATGCAGTTACCTCTCAGATTCAGATAAGGACAATAGCTATCTCTGACCTCAGCCATAGTACAGTTTTGTTACTTGTACCATTCTAAATTTAGATTTGTAAGCCGTAATAATTTTTGATATAAGGTGCACTGTGAATACTAACAAATGCATTTGCCACCTTTAAGTAATGAAACAAAAACAATCAAAACCTTTAAAAAATATTTAGATAGATAATAACTCTACAAACTTCTATGACACAAAATTTACGCAACTAATAAATGGCTTTAGAAAAAACTCCTATAGGCATGCTATTACGTCATTATTTATACATATAGTGTAAACACTTGCCAGGAATAGCAAGTGAACCTGACAGCACAGAAATGCATATATTGAGGCCTGCCATTTACTTAACAACGTAACGGCAGTAAT
Source organism: Anarhynchus alexandrinus (assembly GCA_008711295.1). Lineage (NCBI taxonomy): Eukaryota > Metazoa > Chordata > Aves > Charadriiformes > Charadriidae > Anarhynchus > Anarhynchus alexandrinus. The sequence continues at coordinate 566,745 of VUYV01000071.1, read as the reverse complement.
AGAATCATGAAGTATAAGCTGAGGAGTGACCATTTTAGACAAACAAGAAGTCATTTGTCAGACACTAACATACTATAAGTGTTTGAAGGGCCATATGAACACATTTAATCAGCCATATCAGGGCACAGCTATGAAACTTTCCATTCCACTTCACAGTACTTCTGATTTTATGGGCAGTTTAAACCCATAAATAATCATTTTGTATAATAAACAAAGAAAAGAAAATGTATTTCTATGCAATAGAAATGTGGTTTGTATAATCTATAAAAAGAGTAAGGTATCCGTTTTCATAATGAAGTCCATTTGAGCAAGGGTCAAGTTTAACTTGAAAAGTGAAAAGCAAGTTACGTGATTCACATGTAAGAATACAACTTAAGTGTATAAAATGACTAAGAATTATTTTTTGATATTTTTTATCTGTAATAATGCCAAGCNACCCCGATGAGTACTTGTGTGTTTAAAGAAGTTAAAAAAATGACAAGGACATTTGCAGGAAAATCAAAGTGCTAGAAACAGAGGAAGGTCAAAAATATTACATTAGAAATTAACTTTATTCTACAGTGACACATTTTAAGCCTTGCTATCACATTTCAATGCAAACCAGTTGAATAAGTTTTATCAGTTAGTTTTTCAATGTAGTAGCCAATATATTTTAAAAAAATCTACAAATGTAGCTGTATCTTTTGTATGTTTTGAGTTGCACAATATTCCTAAAATAGAGCAACAACAACAAAAAGGTATTAATTCTTAAAATAAAGATTGAAAATATTTAGCTAGTTTTTCTAGCTATGTTATGTTTGATCTTCATAAGAAATAATGAACAGAAGAAAATCTTTAGTCTATTATAGAGAAATCCACAACAGGAATAGCTTTCCTATTACTATTTTTCCCAGAGAAAAAGCTACATTCAGTTCAGCTGTCATTTGCTACCTGGGCAACTGGCTTTAGGTGGTCCTGCCTGAGCATGGTGACCTCCAAAGATCCCGTCCATCTTCAACCATGGTATGGTCCTATGAACTGCACAATTAAGATTGGTGCACAAGTCTGTAGTCCCAGATGAGATCAAACAGATTTTTAAACTTTAGAGCAAGTTCCAATATTTTTTCGCTTCATCATATCATTTTGTGGAAAAGTTATAATAGTTTGCTTGCATGTCCACACCTGAACACGTTGAAAAACTTTAGAATTAGGATAGAAATTGATTTCTTAGTTATCTTTTGAAGGGATAGTGACACACCACATAAGAGGTCACACGGCTGATAATATATATATATATACACACACATTGCTTGAATAGGAGCTTTTTGCCTTGTTTGCTTTTCTATACCAGGCATTACAATTTGAAATAAAAAAGGGAGTTTATAAATACTTGCTATTAAAACCCAAAACAAATGCAACCAAGAGATGTTTCCAGTGGTATGAAAATATACACAAAAAGCCTACAGGCTGATTTCTCCATCATCAATTTCTTAATTTTAATAAAAAATTTCAAGACCTCCTTCCACCATTCCCCTTCCACTATTTGTTGCATTGATCCAAAATAGTTTAAAAAAAAAAAAAATTACTTGACGGCTTACAGTTATTAGATCCACATGGTTCACACTATGGCTTTCTCAACATTGAATGAGCCTTTTTGGAAGCAGGTTAATAATGCCCTTCCCAAAGAAGTTCCTGAAAAGCTTTCCTACTTCAAAATGGTCAGTGCTTCTGATATTACTGAGGCTAGTGCCACAGTGTAATATCCATGCTGGTCACAACCTTATACGCAACTACTGAACGCTGACTTCAAATAGCGTTATCATTTGAAACTTCTAAAGGTCCAAGGAGGTATCCTATTTTCAAGCTACCATTCTGATAAATTATCGGAGATACCAGAAATGAAATATCTGTAGCTTAAAGTAGCTTAATGATCTCTCTGGACTCATCAGTAATGTGCTAAGGCTGCTACACTGTGCAGATGATGCCCATAGGAAGCTAAAGCTGCTCCCATCTTCACTCCAGCTCAGATAACAGCAGATTATGAACCGTTCCTCATCTGCTTCAGCAGAAAAAACTAAATACATTTAAAACCTTTTACCACAACTCTCATTTGAGACATCTATCAACATGGCCATTAGGTAATTTAAAAGTACCTCAAGTTTCCCAAAACTATATGGCACCACAGTTTTACTCTGTAACTGTAACTCTTTTCACTGTAACGTGAAAGGCCTTGAATTTGGAAAGAGGTAAGTCCCATATCTAAACAGTACTTCAAACCTGTGGGGCTGTTTCAGGGAGCATGAGGACACAATGCTTGGTTTATTCATCAGTGGATAGCTAAGGGCCGATGATCTCACTCCTCAAGCATATGTTCAGTGATTCCTCTTTATGGCATTATTCTAGACTGATTATGTATAATGACTGTCAAACATAAAATATTTGTTCAGTGAAACTACAAGATTGGTCAGTAATTATAGAAAAAGTTTATGTACTCCATCAGTTGGACATCTTGGATATGGAAGAAAATTAACATTAAAAAAGGAGACTATTTTGGCTGGAAAAAACTTTCTAGAAAATGCCCACCACCATGTCCCTTGGCTGTGGTGTTCTTTGTGGCAATAATATAAACTTTTTGCCCTCTTGAGTTTCTAATTTTTTTTAAGGCAACCTGTGTCCTCTTTTCCTGAAAAGCTTACATTCCCAACATAGTTTCCTTAAAATCCAGTATTAAACTGAGGAACTGCAAAAAAGAATCACATAAGCACCACCCTTTTTGGAACTTGCAGACATGTTTGGGGTTTTTTTTCTGCTCAGATGCAATTTGTGAGTCGCATTTTATAATATTACAATAACAGAGACTACTTAAGTGGACAGATTGACAGATAAGAAAAAACAAAAATATTTTTTCTTTGAGAAGACACCAGTCTGCACTTGGACAATACTGAAAGTCACTGCCAAGCAGAACCAAGTTTAGAGTTCAAAATCAAGAGCCAGTAATGCTATCTTGAACAATAATCACTGTATCCAAAGAATGCTTCTGCTGATGCATTAATATTTTTTCTGTGATGAGGGAAAAATGCAGACTGAACCTCGCAGGATTGCCAGATGTCCTCTATAATTAAGATGTTGTGTTTTAGTGGTCAAATCTGATGCCATTTGAAAAGTATATAGGATATAGCGTTTCCTGTATCTCTGTGGTAAAAGTTGTTTTTTCAAACATGCTGAAATCAAGGCTATGGGGCATCCAGAAAAAGTGATTATTATGCAGATAAATTGTACTTTCCATGCACAGTTAATCTATGTATGCACAGTTTAGTTCTCTGTCATTGTCCCACATTTTAGCATCTAAACTCTGGCAACCCTAAAACACTGCCAAATTTCTATAGACAAAGGAAGAGTTTGTTTCAGCTCCAGATGTGATTGTGACTAAGGAGCTACTTCTGACCTCCCTCTTCTCTCCCACTGACCTTGGCAAAACACTTGTAAAATGGGACTATTTATATTAATGAGTTGCCCTCTCATAACTGGTTCATTACTGCATCATAAGTCTGATTAGAAAATGATTACTGGTGGTAAAAGATGCAAATTTGACTTTTATACTATTAACATGCAAATGCTTGAACCAAATTGCTACAGGCTGGTGGGAAAGGAAAATAAGTTAAACTGCTGAAAAATCAGCATACTACATTGAGCAGATAAGATGTGCCATTGTTAATAATAGGTTTACACCAATATAGGCAATGAAAGGCTGGGAGACTGGTTTTTCACTCACAATTTAGAAAAACTTGGATGCCGCTGGAGTAAATGACAGAAATTGCCTGCCACAGCAGTGGAGACAGCTCTCCAACTAAATATTTGTTGAACTTCAGCAATTTTAACCTAAATCTTCAGAATATATGCAAAATGGTGAAATATTCTGAAGAAACAGCTCAAGAGACTTTTATCACCAGTTTAAAACTGTCAATCAGCACGTGAAACTATTGGGTCAAATCAAGGGGACAGAAATTATGTTAGCTGAACCTGTACTCAAACCAAAGATAAATGCTGAGATTCCTGATATTAAACATTGTAATAAAATTTAACATTCTCATATGTGTTGTGCAAGTGGTAGTCCTAATTTCTTTGTAGAATTGTAACTAAAGTGCAAAGTAAGGTCTTTGAAGTTTTGAATAAAGTAATAAAAACACTAAATTTATTATAATCTTTTAAAGCAATCCGATAAATCCGAAGCTCTCAATTTATACGTGTCTCAACTCCAGGAATTACCTGGTTTCTCAACTGGTAGAAATAGATTGATAATGTATGACTCAAGATATGAGAATTGCTGCAGTTTCACTCAGAGTTGATTTTACCCCAGTGAAGTGGGACATTTTTCTAACCATTAGGCCCTCTCAGACCCATCCATTAAGCAATTAGTGTGGTGCAAGCTGCTACTTTTCAGCTGCTCCATCTGATGCCTCTTACTGTTTTCAAAAAACAAAATACTTCAAGTTATCACCCCTCAGAGGAAATACACTGAGAATGTATTACTAACATTGGAAATAAAAGCAAATCCATCAGCAATTACTGCAGAACAGCTGATGTATCATAAACTAGCCAAGCCATAGTAACATACCCACCCACACGTCTAAATGATTATGGGATAAAAGGTTAACTTAGACCATTTTAAGTAAAGAAACAATTCAATATTTCTTTTTATTCCACACATGTAGTGTGACCTCATATGCTCTTTACCATAAACCTTCCAAACTGTGAATAGAATACAAATCAATTTTCTAATGAGTTTTCTATAGTGTTATTAATAAAAAAACAACCTTCTCCATCTTCTCCAAGACAGATGAAAGCATTATGAGAAATATTTTAAAGACAGACCAGGACAGAAAGACAGCTGAAATAGACTGGTTATCAGCATAAAAACACTGTATCAGACAAAGATTCTTTGTTATTCAGCTATTACAACCATAAAATGATCCTTTCTCCCTGGATAGTTTCAACTCTGAAACAAAACAAGGCATAGCTCTTAAAAAGTCCTATCAACTATAGAATTTATTGAATATCTCCAATTATCTACACTGATTATTTTCTCTGAACACATCCAGCCTGTACCTGGAGAAAAGATAAATGATTGCGGGGAAAGGAAAGACTTTATCATAATCACATGCAATGGAAGTGAATTGAGGGCTATTAGTATTGTAACATTTCAAGCAAAACTGCAAAGCGGAAATGCAGGTTTCTTAAAAGCATCACAGTACTTTACTGTACATAAAACTCCAATATGTGAATTGAAATATATAAAAATCTGCTATACAGTAATGTATAGTATAATACACATACATATATTTGTAATAGAGCTGTATAGTATATAAGCAGCACTCACAGTGTTCCAGACATTAAAAATATTGTGATTAATGTTTTAGGACCCCAGTACCACTGCCACATGCTGATGTATGAGAAACAAAAATTTCAATTCATGACTGACAGAACTTGTTCTATTGCAGCAGAACAATTAATTAGCTGTCACATTCCTTTTTGGTGATGGATGTAAGTAGTTTGTCATCACTTATTCAAGCGAATGGAAAGCATTTTTCAAAATTCAGTGTAGAAAATGTATCTGAAATTCTCAGTCTCATAAGGTAGCCTCATGTTCGATACAATAATTATGTTTAGAAAACATCATGCTAATGTGTGTATAAATAGAAAAATAAGCAAACCACACTCACTGTCAATATACTAAGATGACAGTTTTAAGGGATTTGCAGATGGGTAAATGAAATATAGATAGAAATTTTGTCCGTCAACAAGGAATATAGCAAACGTGAGTTGCTACAGTTGGAATACAATGGATCAGGTCCACGGAAACAGCACAGTACTCTGCTTTTTTATCTTTGGGTTTTTCGACAATGGAATGGCCTATGCGGCACCAGGCCTGCTGGCAGCAGACAGGGGTTGTCTCACTCACAGGGGGAGAAGGGTTTTTGTCTGAAAATTAGCAGGGCTCATTAACAGGGCTTTAAACTAGACTCGACAGGGGAAGGGGGTATTATCGAGTTTGCCTGCGACTAGCCAAGGGATGTTGTACCAAGCAAAGAGGAACAGGGTGCTAGTGAGGGCCTGCAGCAGTTTGCTCCAAAATGTGCTGGCTACGCTGCAGCATGCTTAAAGTCTTACGTAGACAAGCCAGGAGCTCCTGGTGCAACAGGAGCCAATGGGGAGGCACCATTAATAGACGGCACAGGAATGCCGCCTGGAGAGCAGCGCAAAGTAATTACAACTGCTCCAGCCAAGTCAGCCTCAACGAAGACAAGGCTGAAGTGCCTCTATGCAAATGCACGTAGCATGGGGAACAAACAGGAGGAACTAGAGATGTGTGCACGCCTCCAAGGCTATGATCTCATTGGCATCATAGAAACATGGTGGGATGACTCCTATGACTGGAGTGTTGGCGTGGAAGGCTACAGGCTCTTCAGGAGAGACAGGCAAGGGAAACGAGGAGGCGGTGTTACCTTATATGTCAACGAGCAGCTGGAATGCATGGAGCTCAGCTTAGGGATGGATAAAGAGCCAACTGAGAGCCTATGGGTCAGGATTAAAGGGAAATTGGGAGCAGGGGACATTACAGTGGGGGTCTGCTACAGGCCACCCGACCAAGAAGACCAAGCAGATGAAGCCCTTTATAGACAGATAGGGGTGGCATCACGTTCACAGACCTCATGGGCGACTTCAACCACCCCAACATCTGTTGGAAGGGTAACACAGCCAGGCATAGGCAATCCAGGAGGTTCTTGGATTGCATTGACGACAACTTCCTTCTCCAAGTGGTTGAGAAGCCAATGAGGAGAGGAGCTATGCTGGACCTTGTTCTTACCAACAAGGAGGGGCTGGTAGACAGTGTCAAACTCAAGGGTAGCCTGGGCTGTAGTGACCATGAAATGGTCTAGTTCGAGATCCTTGAGGCAGCGAGGAAGGTG
>VUYV01000071.1:483221-559366 GCA_008711295.1 Anarhynchus alexandrinus | reverse complement strand
GAAAACTACTTCTAAGGAGTAGTATGAGACTTGTGCAATTTCTTTGTAGTTAAGAATTCTATTATTGTGCTTCTCCATCCATTCTGTAGGTGTACACATATTATTGCTTTGGAGACTGGAAAATTTCTTGCGTAAGCAGGATCCATGGACACACACACATACACACGCAAACCTTGCCTTTCTATGTGTCTCCACATCAGCATAAACCAAAAAATCTCATTCTAGAATCATCCTTTCTTAAAACTACATAGCAATTTTAAGCCAGAACAGTTTACTACTTTTGCTGTCTGTTTATGCTTTTTTTCCTGTACTTCTGTATTTTGTTAAAGCAAATTACTTTTGGTCCTCTCTATTTTGTGCCTCAAAGATTCTTCTTTACTGTTGACCAAGCTGTTTGGCGAGGTAGACACGCTGGAGGGGAGGGATGCCATCCAGAGGGACCTGGACAGGCTGGAGAGGTGGGCCCAAGCCAACCTCATGGAGTTCAACAAGGCCAAGCGCAAGGTCCTACATCTGGGTCAAAGCAATCCCAAGCACAAATACAGGCTCAGCGGGGAATGCCTGGAGAGCAGCCCTGAGGAGAAGGACCTCGATGTGCTGATTGACGAGAAGCTCAACATGAGCCAGCAATGTGCGATCGCGGCTCAGAAGGCCAACCGCATCCTGGGCTGCATCAGAAGGAGTGTGGCCAGCAGGGTGAGGGAGGTGATTCTGCCCCTCTACTCCACTCTTGTGAGACCCCACCTGGAGTACTGCATTCAGCTCTGGAGTCCCCAACAGAAGAAGGACATGGAGCTGCTGGAGCATGTCCAGAGGAAGGCCACGAGGATGATCTGAGGGCTGGAGCGCTTCTCCTATGAGGAGAGGCTGAAAGAGTTGGGGCTGTTCAGCCTGGAGAAGAGAAGGCTCCGGGGAGATCTTATTGCGGCCTTCCAGTACCTAAAGGGGGCCTACAGGAGAGCTGGGGAAGGATTTTTACTAGGGCATGTAGTGATAGGACGAGGGGGAATGGCTTCAAACTGGAAGAGGGCAGGTTTAGATTAAACATACGGAAGAAGTTTTTCACTTCAAGGGTGGTAAGGCACTGGAACAGGTTGCCCAGAGAGGTTGTTGAGGCCCCATCCCTGGAGGTGTTCGAGGCCAGGCTGGACGTGGCCTTGGGCAGCCTGGTCTAGTGGGAGGTGTCCCTGACTATGGCAGGGGGTTTGGAACTCTACGATCTTCAAGGTCCTTTCCAACCTAAACCATTCTATGATTCTACGATTATTCAGTGTATGGCCCCATACTTGCTGAATGCAGTTCAAAACCACTCAACAATTTTATTTTTTTTTTTCACTTCCTCTGGCTTTGGTATAGTACTTACCATGATAACACCTGAATATTCGGACATTCTTAGAAAATTAGTTACAATATGCTTGTATAATATCAGAGTACTTTACTGATTAGTAACTCAGATAAAAAAATATTAAAAATAATCTTGCTAAATTTGGATGTCTAACAATGTCCAGTTTCTTTCACCGCTTACATAGATTTTAGGCATTCAAAGTACGGTTGATAGTCTTTGGCTACAGCAAAGAGTGGTTACCATTACTGCAAATTAGATCCATAGTCTTGGGGGAGGGAGGAAGGGGGGCAGAAGAACAAACCAAAACCACACATACAATTAGTAACCACTTGGGAAAAGTTAGATTTTAGTGACTCACCAAGGATCTCACATACACAAAGACATTTCAATGACAAAGTCAGAATAAAACTCAGTTCCCCAATGTAACGTTCAAGTGCCTCAAGCCTAAGCCCATCCCTTATTTTTTTCTGACCTCTGACTCATCCTTCACACTTATTTGAGGGCACGGAGAACTGAGAAATACAGCGAGAAAACAAAACAAAAAAAGTCTCTTGTTGTTCACTGTGATGCACCACAAATTTCAGGATTTGGGGAGCAAGGGGAGACAGGAGAGATGTATGGAATTATATAATTAGAACTTGCAAAATCATAGCCACTTTTATTTCCACAATTATTTAATTTTTAATTCCTTCAGAAACAATGCCCATTTTATCTTTTTTATTGCTACTGCCTAATTGTTCTCAAGAAGGCAAACAAAACTCCTGAATTCCATCATATGTCATCACACTGATGGAGTGACAAGCCACCAAAGATCTGTCCCATTGGAGCAAGCAATGGTAGAAGTCAGGTTAGTATCTTTCATTTAGATGAATATTAGAAAACACTAAGACCCTTTCTCAGGTGTTTTGTTGCAGCAGAGGGAGATGGTGTCATTCAGGCTCCTGATTGCAATGCGCCTCAGCAGGCACAAACTTCTGCTTGTTCTTTCATATACAGGATTTACAGCCCTGTCCGTTCCAACTTTAATCCAGACCCATCCCTTACTTCCTTATTCCAGTTTCATTCCTCAGGTAGCTCCAGCTATGTTTACTTCTAAAGCTTCTCATCATAACCTCCTTGTCTAGCATATCAATCTCATTACTCCAGACGTAAAAATATCCCGTTCTCATTCAAGTTCAAACCACCATTTGAACCTCCTCTCCTTCAGCCCCAACTTCTTCCCTTCTGCTTACCAAAATATTTTAGCTTATTTTCTTCCCTACACCTACTGTTCTTATCCCTACTGCAATTAAATCAGGCAAGACAAGGCAAGGGAGAGACAAAGCACAAAAGAAACCATCCTCCTGCTCAGTTCTGGGGCACAGCCCAAGCTCAGAGCTGAAACTATAGGCCAAGTCCACTTCAGATTGTGTTGTACACATTGTGGTGGAATCTTCAGGTATTGTGCTATAAAGATAAAAGAAGTTTTATTGAGCATACACAAAACACAATTTTTAAAAAATATAGCTGATCTGAGAGCAGATTTTCACAACGATAAAGATACACACATCCTTGCCATAAAGGCCATTTCTCTTCAGTTTCCAGTCTTGTCCTTCAGCAGAGGAGTTTGAGACAACATTAGTCTTAAACAAATGCAAGAAAAAGGAAAGAAATAATAGGGTAAGTTTAGTCTATGTGCCAAGTTAGTAGTTTTCATTTTGGAAAAGAAGGCAAAGACAAGTTAGATTATAATTTAGAAATCAATTTGGCTAGACAGGCTTAACAAAAGTTTGACTTCACTTCAGAACCCTATATCTAACCTAACAAATGTTCTCCTCCTATGTGCAGAGCTAAAAACTAACCCATACAAATTTCTACTCAAATATGTCCATATTCAGTCCAGGTTTTACATTTTCATGACCTATAGCATTATATAAAAATGAGCTTCGCATACTTGTAATTTGAGTTCCTCAAGAGGGACTCCATAGATTCATGCTAACAAAAGACATCAAATAAAAGCAACTCCCGTATCAATACTTGCTGTCACATACACCAGCTGCCCCTGCTTTTGGCATTCCAATCAAATCAGATTCTTCCAGTTCCTCAAACTCCTAATAGCTGGTAATTCAGGTGACAAAGTTGAAGGTGCACAAACAGTATAAATATTCAGAATCCATTTCTGAGAACTCTAAATGGAAGAAGATAACTGTAATTTTTTCCCTAGAAGTTCTTCATGGTTTGGGTTATGTAGAGATTGTAAACCAATGAATGTAAAAGAAAACTATGGTTAAAATAGAGAGGAGGAACATTTGTCAAAATTAAACATTAGATCTAGAACTTGGAATTCCATAGCAAATTTGCCATAAAACATAACTGTGTAGCCTACTTTTGAATTCAAGATTGTTCTGAGAGAAAAATTAGTTATTAATCATTAGGCATACAAGCCAAAATATTCTTTATAATTATGTTAAAATAAGTTAAGTTTATATTGGGNTATATGGGGGGGGGGGGGGGAAGGGGGAACCAACAAACCAACCAGATTATGACTTTAAAACTTTTAATTTACCTGTGCTTTCTTCCCTCCTCTTCTGTATGTAATTGCAATCAAGAAAACCCACTTAAATTACAAAAGAAGTAAAAAACATTGTCCTACTGGTTTAAACAAGAATATAAACTAGCTACACTGGATCACACCATAAACCTCCCTATCCTGGTATCGTGTCTTTGACAAGTCAACAGAAGATATAAAAAAATCTACAGAGAAATTAAAAAAAAATCTGTTCTCCTGAACTTCCCAGTATCCAGCAATCTGCAACTCAAGTGCTTCCTCAAAGTGACACTGTTTAATAGTTCTCAACAAATTTTCTTCCTTAATCTTCTGGCATCTGCAGTGTCTTATTGAAAGAAGTTTCAATAGTTTAAAATATACACCGTCACAAGCAGGCTCAAACATCTGATACCCCTAGCCTCTTATGGCTTTCTCTGCCATTCATTATTTCACAGACCACTGTCATATCCTCCCTATAGCTATCTTTTTCCATGCTGCAGTCACAGCCTACTGTATTGAGCCTGGCTGGGATGGACCTAACTTTCCCCATAACAGTCCTCATAGTGCCTTGTATGAAAGGGTTTCCAACAGCTCTGATTAGCCCTGTTACCTCTTTCTCTTCCCTTTTCCAATCTTGCCTTTTAGAAATCCAAACTGACTGTATCAGATGGATCTTTATTATCCACAAACTTGCTAGTTCCTTCAAAAAATCCTTGTATGTTTGTTTGATGCAAGACTCACTAACAAAAGCAGTGTCAACTCTTCCCCAAAACATCATCTTTCTCTTAAATGAGTAATGTTAATGTTTGTTATGATTTCTACAAATTTGCCTGCTATGAAAGTCATGATTATTAGCCAACAGTTCTTTAGAGGTCTCCTGGGAACTTTCATAAAGTGACATGGCATCAGCCAACTTGCATTCATCTGGGACCTAATCAATTTTAAGTAAAAAGCTGCACATTACATTCAGCAATTTGGTTGTTTCATCCTCAAGTCTCCTGAGAACCTTGGGCATGTGCTATCTGGTCCTGACATTTTGCTGTTTTACCTTATAAGCAAATCTCTTTTACAACACTTAGATTTGATTTAAACCCTCTGAAACATTGCCTGTAAACTTCCAGCATAGGAATTTTCTCCAGGTTCTCCCACAGCAAACGTTGTCAAAAAGAATCTTTTCTTTTCCTGCTGTGGCCTCGTCTTGTATCAACGCTCCTTCTGTTTCTGAGAACCTACCAGTTCTACAGGCATTCTGGGAAGCTTCAAGCTCCTAATGCATTTGTATAAATATTACTAATAATTTTTTATATTTTCTACAAGTTGCTCTTCAGATTATTTTTGGACTATTACATTTAACCTCTCAGTTCTAGATACAACCTCAACTTTTTTCAAGAATGCTTACTTTTTCCTATAAGGCTTTTTTACCACCCTGTTTAATCATGACATCTTTCTTTTTATATCTTGTTTTGATAAATGGCATGCATTTGTCTCAAGTTTCCAGTATGATGTCTTTGAATAGTCTCTATGCCACCTGCAGGGATTCTACTTTATTTACCTTCCCCTTTTATTTTAACAATTTTTCTGAGCACAAGTGAAATGGACCTTTTGGTTTCCATTGCTCCAATATGAATTCTGAATGATCGCAGACATTGCAATCATCATTACAGAGATGCTCTCTGATTGCTATTTTGAAGCAGATCCTAATTATTCCTCAGGAAGAAGTTAACAGTTGCATTTCCTTTTCTGGTTTCTCTGATTGGATGCTTCAATAAACAATCGTTGATGGTATCTAAAGATTTAATCTGAGCACCCCACTCTCATGCAAAATCTAAGCAATCTACACAAAGATATATTTCATTAATGTAATTTTAAAATTCTTAAGGTGCCACAAAATGCAAGATCTCTGAAGGTAGAAAAAGTCTTGTTGAAACTTTTGAAAACATTCTTAGCTATTTATCTGATTTCTTAGCTGACAGCAGAAGAACAGACAAATGCCTGCAAGAGTTTCCATAACTATTCACACGTATACTCAGTTGAAGACATCCACATTATCTGCACAAAACATTTATTGTTTTAACTCTCATAAGCCATCTACTTCAATATTTGGTAATAACCCTTGACAGTATTGACATTGCACAGTACAGCTTCATGGAGAGCTTCTAGCTTCCAAGATTATTGACTTTAACTGTCATGATATGTAACTGATTCTGTATCTAGCAGTTAAAATTGACATCGATATTAACTCCAACTCATTCAATATCCAACAATTCACAATTATCTGGATTCTTTAGACTTGTGAGATTTTCACTAATCTCACAGATGACAACATGTGAAAAACAACAATATTGTTCTTTCTTTTGTTCAGACTGGTTTGTAAGATAGTTTTTGCAAACTTTTCTACAGTGTTATTTCTACCACTATTAATTTCTAACTTTTTTGATAAAGGCTGGTGTAAGGGACTACCCGATTTTTAAAGTCCTATAACATAAATCCAATATACTGCTGATGCAATGAGGAATTCTTATAGACCTTAGAAGTACATTTTTCTGTTACAGAATGTTTAGTAATGATTTCTTAATGGTCCAGTCCATCAAACAGCTGCTTCAACCCTTGCAATAGTTAATGAAGCTATTAACAAGCTTCAAAAATCAGTCTCAAGAGATTGCAGCACTTCAATCTAATGGAGGAGAGTGACATCTAGCAGGGCCTTACCAGACGGTAACCTGTTCAGGCACTGAAATCTCAGCTTGCTGTGTGATCCAGCACCCTTCCTACTCCAGGGCTGCTCTGTTGCATGGTTTGTCACTCACAAAAAACCTCAAGATTCACTAATTAATTGGGTAAACATGCATCAAATCTTTCTTGAAGAACAGGTCTACAAAGGGATTTCAGAATTATTTCTTTAGCTCAAGTACTAGCAGTTAAACTAAAGACCAGTGGGTTCAAAATCTACCTGTAATCTGTTTATGCAAAACAACAAAATTTGATATGATTCACAAATTGAAAATTTTAAAATAGATTTTGTGCTTACAGAGTAAACAGTTTAAAAAGTCTAATGTGAATCATGTATATAGTTCATTCATTCTATATTACATACATTGCTGATGTAATCTACTGAAGGACAAGGATCGTATGGTATCACTTCTTTCCCCAGATTAAGAGGTGCAAATTTCTGATAATTCCCCCATACAAAACATGGTTCTTTAAAGGAAGATATAGACATGCTTTTAAACAAAATATACTTCAAAGCTCATTCTATCATTCATTACTTCAGCAGCATTAAACAGCAGCATCCAGAAACAACAAAGGTTTTATACCAGTGTGGGGACAAGAGAACTAAATTAAAAATATCAACAAGAGGTTTTAATTTTTGAAGAGTTCGGTCACTGACAGTAAAGGCAACTAATGCTGCAGGCAGAGAGCATTGCAACATATATATAAAGCATGTGAACATTTTCCTCCAAAATTCACAACCCAAATGCGAAGTTAAACATCAATGCAACTTAAGATTTACATCATGTTAGCAGAATTTTTCAGGTTTCAATGATATTTAAAGTCATAATACTATTTGAACACACAGTTGCTATGACTGCTGTGCTATACAGCGAGAACATATTGCAGGCCTCTAAAATGCATGTTTTAGAACACTAAACATCTAGTCTGCTCCCACCACCTTTTGAAATGTAGATTTTATACATGCTGATAAGTTTACATTAACAGAGTAAGCTATCAGACTGTTTGAGGTACCGGTTATAGTAACAAGAATCTTTTTTGCAAGTTTAAATCCCAAGAAAAGAAAAATGGAACATCTAAAGTTGTATGGCCTGTTTCTACAATGAGAGAAGAGTTATTAGTAGTAGTCAAAGGTACTGAGATGTTTCTAGTTTATTCATACAAGCTAGCAAGGAGCACGTTAGAAAACTTCTAGAGAACTACAGGCTAAAAAACTTAGGTAGTACTAGCTCAGTAGCCACAGTGGCTGGAGTTCACCATTGACTCAGTACTTAAATATTTGCTCAGCTCCTTTCCCAGGATTCACAGCCCGAGAAGAATTACGTGCTACTGCAAACATGCCCTCAGCAGTACCTGAGCTAGTTAGCTATGTCTACACAAAATTTCACACCAACAGGTACATAGTCTTCTAGGATAATTCCATTTGAAAGGACCTCAAGAGGTCATAGAGTTATAATATGTCAATAGTAGATGTTTTCCATGAAAGAATAGATGTTATCCTGTATCCTAATCTTACCTTTATACCAAAAGGAGTAGTTGCTAATTTTATTTCCCTTTTTGTGTTAATTTCCATTTCAAACCTCATTTATGCTAGGGTTAGAACTCCAAATATTAACAAGCAGTTAAGATTTTACATCAGGGGTGGAATTCCCCTTCCAACTGCTGTAACCCAAAGTGGGATGGTAACCGCTAGCCATCCCAAGTAGTTTTGGGACCACTGCTGTACAACTTGTAAGAGAACCAATTATTTGGCAAAAAAGAACAGTCAGTTTCTGAAATAAGGCAATGAGGCAAAGCTACCAAGAGCAGAAAGGGAATAACTAATATTTCACAAAATATGCTATGAATCTACTCTAGGAACAACACGTTAAAGTAATTGCCTCCAAAAAAGAACAACTCAAAAGGAAATCACAAAATAAAGCCTATGTGTCCAAATTGCCTCCAAAGACTACATTAGGCATTACCATATTTGAGTTGAAACTAATTATTTCAGACATCATGCCTAGTTTATCAAAAACCTTTCCTTTTTCTTGGCAGCCATATGTGAACTATCCCTCATAAAAGTGTTTACTGTGGGCTACAGAGACAAAAAGCATCTTCACCACTTACGTAGAAATATATTTCATTTGTAACTTTATAAATGCACCTTATCAGCCAACTTTCCTATTAATTGCTGTATAACACATGCTAACCAAAATCAAGTTATATCCATTGAAGTCTCCTAGCTTTCCAGCATATTTCTGAAGACACTAGCTTTACACTTGTTTACCTTTGTATCTGGAATAAAAGCAAAAGTCAAATGAAAAGTAGGCAGAAGAAATTTACAGGATCAAAGTTAGATCAAATCTACATTTTCATAATCTTTGTATCAACAATGAGCAAAACAACAAAATCTTACTGTTAGCCAATTATCAGTGAAAGATTATTCCATTTCCAGCATCTCATACTAACATCACACATCTTCCATTTCCTTATTAAAACTTAATTTTCCTATGTAAATGAGCAAAAGAGTTCTGAAAAATTCTGTTGACTCTACACTGTGTTTCAGAATTTTAAAATTGTGGTTGCTGGTTTAAGATGTATTAAAAACCTATGAAAAAAACCTAGATGATAAAATAATGCAGCTTTAATATATTATGATACTGCACTGAAAATGTAGCTTTTTGAATAGTAACATTGGCCTGCTAAAAATAATCCAGCAAATAACTTGTCAAAAAGTTATAAAGTACAAGCATGGGTATTTCTTGCAACTCTAGAGAGATGCTTCTCAGTTTGTCTACTATAAATTTAAAGAGAGAAGTTTTCGGATCAGAGCCCAGTTACAGTTTCACAAACTAATAGAACATACAGAATGGTAACTAAGAAACCCGAGACAAGAATGGTTGCTATAGGTTGTACTGCAATTAGGAAATGTAATAAAAGCTTGTTGCTTTGCCTCAATTTAAGATAATTATGGTTAACCCACAGGTGCTCTTGAAAATTATAGTAATGTTTGAGATTAATGTTTAAAGATTATAGTAAATGTGTAAGTTGTTTAACAAATTAAACCGGTTCATCTTAAAAAAAAATAAATATAGAAATTCAGTGTATTTTACACAGTATCCCAGAGCAACAGCTTTTAAAATTTGGAGCAGGGTTGTCATAAGATCATAAGTCATAAACAATGAGTTACTTTTTATAAAATGATTTAATTATTATTATTTTTACTGTTAACACATGACCTAACAAGGAAAGAGTGACCTTTTCTTCTCTGTCTATAAAACTGTATTTGGGATCTCTGCTGTGGCTGCCTTTTGAAGTCAGTGACACTGAAAGAATATTCTTTTGAATAATCCGTTTATTTACAAAAACATACAAAGTTTGCTCTCTGTGAACAAGAGCAGAACCTGTAGAACAAATACTTGTAAAAACCCAAACCATATATCCAAGATGAAGCCATTTCTCTGTAAGCATGCAAACACAGTTATAGTAATTCCAACTGATCTCACACAACACAGAATCAACAAATTTCCCCTGCAAAAGAACATGAATGTATCATTTCTCAGTGAGCAGAGTTTCTGCTGTTCATTTGTCTCCAGGTGTTTTGCACAAGAACATCTGCTATTGTTGGACAGAACTTTGAGTGGCATCATCCTGCAATAAAAAATCCTAATGGCAGACAGTTATCAACCTCCAGGAAACAAAACTGTATCTTACTGCAATATATTCAGTCTAAGAATATACAAAGTCATGAACTTTGACATATCAAGCTGGTCTCTAAAATCACCTTAAAATTATTTTTAAACAAGTTAGTTATTGTCACTGCTAGATGTCATGTATATTGCTACACTGAACTCATGATTGTTACAGATGCTGCCCAAGAAACTGGTCAGTAGAAAGTTAAATTCAATAGACTACTTTTTTACAGAACACGAACCAGAAGCCATTAGAAAGAGCTAGGGCAAGCCAGGTCCAAAACAGAAAGAGGTAGTTCTTTACTAACAGGTAGTAAGTAACCTGCCCTGTCAAAGGAAGTTGCAGATGCAAGAAGTTTAAGTTCAAGGGGAAACTGGGCAAAGGAGGAAGTGCTGTAAGTTGAAGAGGAGACTGAACAGGCACTTACAACTAAATAGGTAAACCACATTAGGAAGTCCCCTGAGCAGAAAACAGGTGAAAGTTGGGAGAGTGTAGGAAGGTGGTAGGGGTGGGGGGAGTATCATATGTTATCATATTTTTATCCTTCCATTGTCCTCTGATTATGGCTACTTTCTTTTCCCCCCATGATCTTTAATGCATTTAATTGCACATTAGCCCTTGCAATGGACGGGAAGACGATAAGCAGCAACTTACAATTAGTGTTTTTATTGATTTTTCCCTTAGTGTGCTGCTTCTGGAGACATTGCAATAATGGGAGAGATGCATAGAATAGATAGAAAAAGTTCTAACCATCTTTTGGCCCCCAAAATCTCTTTAATATGACATCTTCAAGTCAAGGATGTAAAAGACATTTAACTGATAAGAACAGATGTTAAACTTGACCTTAGACAAAGATCAGAGATCAGAGACAGAATATTAAGCTAAAAATGGCTCAGATTAGGAGTTCATTTATGCTTTTATACTAATGAAACACACAAGTAACTTCAACATTTGTTTAAGAACAGTTTACTGAATTAAATGTCATTTCCTAACTCTACTTTTGCTATTGAAAGATGGATAAAAGATTCTTATAATAAGAAAATATGGTTAAAGAGAATGAAAATTAAATAACGACCTAGAAGAAGCAGCAGTAAGGGTAAATGAGAAATAGCACCTGCAACTATTTAACTTTTATTAACCTGAACTAAAACCCACTATGTTCTTCTGAACAATGGAATTTTACAGGACATGCTTACAGATGATACCAAAATGGGGGAAAACCAGATGGTACATGCAGGGGCAGGGCTGCCATCCAGAGCAACCATCCAAGTCGGAGGCATGAGTGAACATGAGTCTTGTGAAATTCAACAGTAACATACATGAAACCCTGCACGTGGGAAGGAAGAGTCCCCTGCAACAATACAGGCTGAGAGCTGCTCTTCTGAAAAGGATGAAAGGCTGAACATGAGACCAGTGTGGCCTGCCAGCAAAGGCAGCCAACAGTATGCTGGTCTATATTCACAGGAGCACAGCTATTAGGCCAGATTGCCCCCTCTGCTCAGCTCTTGTGAGACCATACCTAGAACAGTACATCCAGTTTTGGGCTCCCCAATACAAGAAAGATATTGATAAAATGGAGCAAGTTCAGCAGAGGACCACCAAGATGACTACAGGACTGGAGAACCTACCCTGTAAGGAGAGGCTGGGGGAGCTGGGCTCGTCCAGTCTGGAGAAGCGATGTCTTTTGGGGGGACCTAGCAGCAGCCTGCCAGCATCTAATATAAGGCCATCAAGACCACAAAGCCAGGCTGTACCCAGTGACGTGTAGTGGGAAGATGAGAGGCAACGTTGAAACAAGAGAAGTTCAGACTAGACATAAGGAAAAAATTTCTTAATATGAGGATGCACAAGCAGTGAGGCAAGGTAAAGTAGAGTGCCTAGAGGGGCTGTGCAGTCTCCATACTTGAAGGTTTTCAAGGCCAGACTGGCTAGCACAATATAACAGTACAGGAAACATAAAAAGATTGATGTAGACTTCCAGACCAGTAAGATCATCACAACAGCCACATCAAAGTGGACCTTATTTAGCTTGACCTTTTCACCTTTATGCTTGCCAATGCCCTCCTATATCACACAGACATTTTCTTTAATTTTAATCTAATTTAAGTTAATTTGGAGCAATTGTTCTCAGCTTTTATTTAGTTCTGAAAGTTGCTGCTTCTGTTCTTCAACCTGAAGAAGAGATTCTATGTTTGTCATTTTTCTTCCTGCCTTATTAGACGATCTGGTACTACTACTTCCTATAAACCTTTTAGCCTTACTCTTTGGCCTATCATGACTGCAATCCCAGTACTATTTCCTTCGCTTTCATAAAAAGATTTTCATACAAAGAGTTTTTGCTACAGGTAATTTTTATTCAGTGTGGGTGTCCTGCTGCAGGTATAATCAAGGACAAATAGAATCACAAAGGTCATTAAGCCAGCTCCACTCCAACTCTGACACAAAGGCATGCAGTAAAATATTCCAAAAGTATCATTCCAGTTTTTCCAAATGTATAGACTCTGGCCAAAAATCTTTAAGTAAATACATTTCGCTTGAACTGGAAATTGTATGCCTGCTTTCATTTCTAATGGTCCTACTTCTAACTTTGAGATCAGGTATGTGAAAGCTTTATGCTACAACACATGCTCTTTTTAATTTCTCATTCTAGCTATGCTATAGAAAAGACGAAAAAAGGCTACCCCTTTAAAGCAACAGCAAAGAGAATATATACCCCTCCTTATCATCTCCTGCAAACTAGATACTGTAGCATATGCAACAGAAGATACAACTGCTAATCAAAATAAAATGCAGAAAAAATAAAGTATGACATTGCAAACAGTATGTATGCTTATTTAAAGCAGCGATCTCTTTGGCCTAATCTAGTTACATACTTTCGTCTTTTCTAAGTCTGCCCACAGCAGATAAACACACAAACCTTCTTGTGCTGCACCAACTGACGTCAGCAGTCGCTTAGGAACAGCGTTTGGTGCAAAAGTGGTAGTACCGAAACTATGTTTACAATTGAAAAAGAATGACAGTATGCAGGGCTCACCATAGCTTCAGGAAAAGAGATACAAATTTATAAATAAAAACTACAAATGTTCTTCTCTAAAACTTCATGGGATTTTTCAAAGAATGTTTATTTTCTTAAATATCTTGCAGTGAATACCAAGATTAATAGATTTATTTTTCTATATTTTAAATGGCACAATTTCCACTCTGACTAACACACCTCCCCACCCCCCCCACCCCCCCCCAAAAAAATGTCATCAGTTTTGGAATGCAAGCTTTGAGCTTCTTTCACTTCTGTTTAATCTGTAAACAAAAATTCCAATCCAGTAACAACTTCATTGGGTAACTGTTTACAGGGACAAAGCCCTGTTGTTCCCACAGCAGGAAAACAAAAGATCTCGCAAAACAACCTGCATCAGTAGATATAATCATCCCATCAGTATTTTCTAAATAGTCAAATGTTTAGAAAGTCTAGCATTTAAGGAATTTAGAAGTGCTCTACTTTAAATAACTCAATATAAAAATTAGAATATCCTCAAGAATAAACAACAGAAAACTATACAGCTGCAAAGCTGTTTGAGACAGTTTCCCAAATAAACTTAATTTTACAGTTACAGAATTTCAATTTTGAAAGAATGTGTGTGAAAACTGTATGTAGAAGTTTATTTATTGGTCCAGGGTAATTTACAAACAAAGGCCAAATTTTGAGTAGCCTAAAACTTTCCATTATAACAACATATTATAAAGTTTCGAACCACTTGTACACTTTTAGAAAGCTATTGAAGAAGAACAAAAATCTGCATAGTTTGCACAAGTTCAAAAAATGTTATTTGAAGTTAAGTGCTAGATTTATGTATTACACTTCTAGTAGGCATTCGCCAGCTTCAGGCTATGGAAATTAAGCAGTTTTCTCACCAGACCTGGGCCTAGTAGGAATGCACTATAATGTCAGACAACGTAACAGAGAGAGTCTGTATACCTTCTATGCTCACATTCCTCCTGCTGGCTCTGAGAAAACATGAAGCAAGAAGTTAAAACTGGAATGGCCAAAAAAAAGGACATTGCAGAGAGGTAAAATGAGTCAATACTACAAAAAAACAGAATGCTTATTTTCATATTGTTTTGACATATTTCCAATGTGAAACCTCACATTTAACAGTCACTCTCAACTCCTGAACTATAATTAGCTACTAAGACACGAGAAGCTGCCTATGCATTCATCACAGTTTTTTGCTCTACACATCTCCAATCAAAAAATGGCACAGAAAGAGAACACAATCTGCCTCTTCCTTGAAGCTAACGTAAGAATTACTATAAATTTGGGAGGGTTAACAGGAACATATGCTATATCAAATGGAAGTGATCAAAGTCAGGAACATTCACCCTTCACCTGACCCAAAGAAACTAACATCCATATGCAAAGTGGAAAAATTATATAAAAGCCAGTCAATAGGGATAATCCTCTTTTTTAAAATATTAACTTCCTGACATGCAAACAGTTTTACACAATTCATCCCCAAATTCTCTAAAACCAAGCCAAGGAAAAGGAGCAAAACATCAATTTGATCTGAGGCCGACAATGCGTGGTTTCATTCATCTCATAGTATTTTTTTGGTCTGCTTCTGGGACTGGGAGAAAGCTGTTTCTGTGATTTCAATGCACCCCTAAAGAATATTGTCTCTGGACAATGTCCAGAAGTAATTTGGGCCAAGAATAGCTATTTGATCCCAAACTGAAACATTCCGACACCAGCCAAAGGTCTAAGTAGTTTATCTGGAAGTCAAGCAGAGAGATCTGAAGAAAAAATTGGCTCTATTAAACTCAGCAAAGCCTTCCTTGTTGATTCTGTTACAGTTCAGAAATTGCTTCAGCTTGCTTTCTGATTTATATTCCTGTACATGGACCCTAAGTCTTTTCCAGGAATCTGAATTCACTTCCCATCACACCTCCCACCATGACAGCTGAGAACTGAGTTGCCAGTTTTCTAATACCCCTGGGAAACAAAGCATCATTTTTCTGCTGCTGTATCTGGGAACAATCAAGGTGCTGAAGGGAACAACTCGCTGTTCAGACTGCTATACTTTGAGAATTTTTGAGGGGCTAGAACACAGTTCATCGGTGCTTCAATGGACAGCGCCATCAGGAGACACTGCTGTCCAAGGCTCACTGCTGGTAAACCTCCCATACAGAGACATTCAGAAGCCATCTGGATAATCTTTTAAATATAACTTGTAATAGGAAGCAAAGACCCAGAAGCAAACGTACAGTTGTTACCAAAAATGTAGCCAATGCACGAAGCACACACTTGCAGAATTCTAGTTAGAATTATGCTCCTACAAAGTCAGCTTTGTATCCCATAAAAAGGCAAGGCTTAGTGGGAGATCGATTTTGTTGTTGTTCCAATAACTGATATTGGAAACAGCCAAGTTTTAAGTAAGCATCTTTTTTCCTTCTTCACCCTCTACTTCATGAATGTTAGCTAGTTAGTTTAAAAAAAATAATCACCTCACTGCTGAAATAGACAACACGTACATATAAACAATATAATAACAATAAACATACAAACTATCTTGTCTGCAAACAAAAGGTGAACTTGGAGACAGAATGAGAAACATACTTCACTCACACATAAGTTACTTTTCTTAGAGGGGAAAAAAATAACTTGGGGTATCAGAAAA
Source organism: Anarhynchus alexandrinus (assembly GCA_008711295.1). Lineage (NCBI taxonomy): Eukaryota > Metazoa > Chordata > Aves > Charadriiformes > Charadriidae > Anarhynchus > Anarhynchus alexandrinus. Next base: position 543,417 of record VUYV01000071.1, on the reverse strand, counting down.
GGCTGTGAGGAAAATGAGTGGGAATCAATGTTAATAAAACTTCAGGCTCTCTGGTCACTCCAAGAAAAGAAATTCTATGAAAATACATCTTTTCACTGAAAAGCAAGCTTCTTTGCTACATCCTTTTATCTGCTGTCCATTTTACTATCCAGGTTCCACAAGAATAGACCGTGACCTATTCTTCTACTTCTGAATAGGTACAACACAGAATAAAATACCAGTGCTTTCACATCCCAGCAACAGCAGCGAAGCATGCCTCATGCTAAGTCAAAACCTGTTTGAGCGCCTCTTTCAAAGAATGGCCATTGCCATTCCCACCCAGTAGTCTGTTACAAACAAAAAAAAAGTTACAGTCTACTGCAAGAAAGGCTCAGAGCATAAATAAATCAGCCAATAAATGAGACAGCATTTCATTTATCTTGGAGCTGTCATCGCTAGACAGCTTGTTTCTGTAATTGGTAAAGACTGAAGAACAGTAAATTAAGCCCTGTAACATGACAAGAAATACACTGTCATGTTTCACAACACAGAAGACCATCTTCCCAAAACTTGAATGAAACATCTCAACAAGGAATATCAGAACAGTAAACACACTTTTTTAAAAAGGGGGTAAATAGCTCTATGAGGAACACAAATGATGAAATCCTTGGAACTTTTGTCTTATGACTAGATTACCTCGAACTTGGGAGTTGCAAGCTCTAAATGCCCCATTTTCCTGTATTTAGAGTACTCATTCCATCTGTCTTTTATGGCTTCCTCATTCTTTTTCATAAAGAGGGTGCTAGTAGGCTCTCTTCTCTTGCTAGCTACTGATTTTCATGAAATTTACAGGAAATACATTATTCAAGATGATTATCCTCTACCAAATTTAACTGAAATAAGCCAATGAATTCAAAGATACTAGGGATGGATGATCGCATGACAAAGAGGTACTTGAATTAAACTGTCTGTGATGTGTGCACACATACACATGTACATGCGCATACATAAATTTGTATACATTTACAAAATTTTAAGGTCATATTTAATACAGGGTTGTATTGCCAATAAATTGACCTATAGAAGTACACCCAAAAAGAAGGTCAGAATAGGTACTTTAGAGATGACCTGGAAAACTGACATCTGTGGTAAAGGAATAAAAATTCCTCACCAAGCCAGATATTTGATAGCACAGGACAATGTCTTCTATTAGTATTTAACAGGAAGATAAAATAGGAGACAGGAAATTATTTCTTAAACACTTTTTGTCTTGTAACGTAAACTTTAGGACACATTTACATAGCTAAAACATGTTTTAGCTTCTTGTAAGGACTATGATTTCAAGAAGTAGTACAAGTTCAGGACTAAAGCTTTAACGATGAAAGATGTTGTCTAGAGGAAACAACTTGGAGCTCACAAAAATGAATTGGTTAAGACTAGAAAAAGCTACTTATAAAAGAAACGCTGATTCATTTGCAGAATTGAATAGTTCAATTGATTTACTTGTCAATGAAAAAAAATCAAATTCAAATGGTGCTTAAAAAAAAAGTGATGTGGAAACTTGTTATTACAAACATCACAAGACTGACTCACACTATAATGTTTAAACAATGTTAACTCTCACTATCGCACTTAAACAGTTTTAATTAATTGCCTCAGGATACAGAAAATGATCTACTACTTTGCAAACTAGAAAATGCAGTTTCTCAGTGTGTATAAAAGGTTACTAAAAATTACTACAGCTGCTTAAACAAGAGCATACCGTACAGTTCATATAGGTTATGAAACTCATCAGAATACTAAGCAACATGTTTTAAATGTCAAAATGCAATGGCTTTGTAAGTATTCCAAGAAGAGAGAGAGTCAAGCTCTGTTTTATATAATGAAATCTAATAAATACAAAAGCATTACAGCTTTTTTCGCATTCTAATATAGCAACAAAATCTGTAATCTTATTGTGGATCAAGCTATATTAAATACCAATACAATCAAACACTTAAGACATTCTGAAATCGCTTCTGTTTGATGCATGTTTCTGACCAACAGATAAAAGGGTAATCTTTAATCTTCCTCAACCCATACAGGACTGTAACCAAGCTAATTAATTAATTAAATCAGCACACAGTATATTTGCATTGAGAGCAAAGCCTTTAACATATAAGAAAGATAAGTTTTTGACTGGAGGCCCCCAGATAGTGTGGCACAGAAAATAAGGCAGGGAAATCGGATTAGAATTGCCTAGTCTAGCCTTGGGTTATATCCCTGACAGCACTGACCATTTACAGAAAACATTGGCTAATTTTCACAGAACATTCAACTTTTGACAGTTCATCAGCCACAACAAGGAGTTTTGGCAAAATATTTAAGCCTTGAGGGCTACTTTTCCAAATGTTCAATTAATCAAAAAGATTAATGGCAGAATGGAATTCAACACAAAATATCCACCCATGTTCACCCCATTTCCTGAGCAGGTTTCACAGTATGCTGCAAATTGTCTCAGCTGTACTGTTAGCAGCATTAGAAATAGCTGTTTTAAAGCCATTGCAAACAGTAGTACCCCTTTTTCTTGAGATGTTGTGGGTTCATTATACCTTTTTGCAGTCATTAAAGTGGATGACTGCTAAGGGCCACTCTTACACTCTTCAAAAGTGCTTGCCAAACTGTCTCGGTCAATGAATAATTCCCCTCAACTACTTCGTACAATATATTTTAAAAACATTTTCAGTTAAAAAGTCTTTGTACTGTTTTAGGTCTTCAGTATATTTCTACCAACCAGCCATACTTATTAAAGGTCTTACAGACTATATTCTGGGAATTCCAGAGACAGAGGACCCTGCATATCCTCCATACAGCATTGTCTAGAACAGATTATCTTGTGCAATCACTAGCAAATAGCTAAAGCCCTAAGAATTGCTAAATCCTTAGTTTGACATAATAAAAAAAAAAAAAGTGTTCTAACTCCACCTTCTGGCTAGGAATAATTGGTGTGGAAGATCAAAACAATTATCAAGCGAATTCAGCTTGACATCAGGCTTTACTTACAAACTTTATGCTTCTATACCCTTGTTTCTTCTTTATGTGATTAAAGTTTTCTCTTCAGTTTATTATTTTGAGTTTTATCTTTGTCAAGCATCTATATAATTAATATTTTTGTTAATGTTTTGGTTTAAAAAAATATGAACTTAATCAAGGGCAAATTTCTGCTTTATCTTCCTGAACATTATTTTTAAAAAAATTAATTAATTAGGTGATGAGAAACTGTCCTTGTACTAGGAAAGAAAGCATTATTAGTTGCACAATACAAGATCTAATATTTCAGATTTCATAAAGGGGTAGCGCTAACAACTCAAAGCAGCAGGGCTGCAGGTGTTTTCACAAGATTTTCTCTTTGATCACAAACCTCCAGCATACAGTAGAAGAAAACTCAAAAAGTTCACCACAGAAACAGATACCTGAAGTCATTTGTGTGTACTCCTCAACAGATGAATCTATTCAAAAGCTGAAATGAGACACGTGGTGCACCTGCTTCCATTTCTCCACTCCCAATCCCCTGTGCAAAAAATGATCATTGTGGCTAATGCCTTTTACACTGGTGTAAAAGGGGTCATCAGGGATGATGGACAGAACACATAAGCAAATACCTCTATAAAATGAACATACCACAGACTAAGAGTTATTATGAAAGGAACAAGTGATACATGATTGTATTGCACAATTCCTACTATATAAAATTGTAAACCTGATAGAACTCTGAAACTGGCAAGAACGAAGTCATAGGACCTATTTGTCCCATGAAGTTCAGTCTGGGCTTCAACTATTAATAAGAAACTGTCATTTTAATAATATTTTCCTTTTTCTTGCTGTCATATATGTGAACTTTTGGCAACATGAAAATTGAGCACCAAGGAGGGTTACTGCAAAGAGCTGGATTGAAGCTTCCTTACTTTAGCAACTTATTTCATCAGAAACTTTGGGTACCCACAAAAGGAGGGGCATAAAAATCATCAAAATACCTAGAAGCATCAAAAAGGGACAGACATACTTCCTGACCCAGCATGAGAGGACTTCCACTTCTACATTCTAAGGTAATAGCCACTACTATATTACATATTCAGTCCTATATGGAAGCATGATAGATTGATTAGAGTCCAAGACTCATAAGGTGACTCAAAAAAGTGGTGTTACAGTTTTATAATGTTTTCATTTTATTTCACTCTGAAAATAATGAATAATTTTCACACAAACACAACAGTATTAAAGTACTGTTTTAAATGAGTGCCAAAATACTCAGGTGTTAGGAAGAATCTGATTCACCTGTGTCCTTTCCCAGTTCATTTTGTTCTCACATATTAGTACAGTATGATTCTGTCTGTTACCACAGAATCTTAAATCGTTTTTCAAAAGAACCCTCTGCCCCATTTACTGTACAAGTCTAACAGATATCTAAATTGCACCTTTCCATTCAAGGTCTTTGTGAAAACTCTGTATATAATGTTATATGTTGCAAGCATGGTAACACACCTGGACTGCAATTGCTTAACAACTTACATTTTAAGTACCTATTTGCCATATTTCAGCTATCCAATGTTGAAGCATTCTGTTCCTTTTATGTCAAGTAGACAAATGCAGAATATACAGTTCACTCAAGACATCGAAAAAATATAGAGGCTTTTGAGTGTGAGGGGATGCTATTTTGACTGATTTACTGGGAAGTTCTAACACATCCATTCTTTACACTGCAGCGCCATTAGTTCTCTTAAATCAGCACAACTTAGCCTTGCCACAATAAAGGAGCAGTGCGGCCATCCCTCAGCTGCTAATTCCCATCCCTGTGTCACTCCCTCTGTTATGCAGCAATAGCATTTATGCAGACACGTGGCAAGGAACTACAAAAAGAACTGATTAGTTTTAACATGGATTAGTTCCCCAATTTAGTTCACTGTGTAGTCTCATGCATGCTTGTGTCAGCACAAAGGAGGATGTGCCAGGACAGGAACGAGCAGACAGTGCTGGGAATGACCACTCCTTTCAGTAGAAGCACCACAAAGCATTAAGGGAATTGGAACATTTGAGTAGAGGTGTTCAGATTAGAATGGATACGTCCAAAGATAAAAAAAAAAATATCCTTTTTTGTAACTACATAAAAATTAATCTAAATTGGATATAGTTCTTAGCATCAGAAAATTATCATGCTCTGACTGCAGAACTCAAAATTTTAATCAAGACTGGCACTGCAATTGTACTTCCCAGCCAACAATGTGTGTTGCACCACACATTTTAATTAGTTCTGCTGATGGTATTACCAGCAAAGCAAGGCAACCCCCCACACCAAAAAAAACCACCAAAATGTGAAGGCACAATAAGGAAGGCTGGGGAAAAAAAAATAATAGAAGGTATCAGAGAAAAATACAAAAGTTCCGTATCCCAAAATTAAAAAAAAAAGGCAGATATAGAAAAGATTTGCTATAGTGCTATATCACTTGACCTTAAAAGCCATTGAAGTCTCTGCCTCCAACATAGCAAAAACATTTCCTCTAAATCGTTACAGTACACAGAGGACAACATTTTAAGTCAGAAATGCTTATAAAATTACTATCCCAGAAGAAAACTGTAGTGGGATATGAAGACTGAGAGAAATCACCTGCAACTGTCATCTAAGGCAATGAAAATGAGAAACAAGCTCTCAATTTCACAAGATTTTAGGGAACTGTTACATTCTATTGATTAATTAAAGGACTCAAATTCTATGTGGATATCAAATACATCAAGAGAAAGCCTGACACTGAAGAAACTGGAAACAAGTTACTTACTTGGACACAGACAATAAATAAATGGTGAAAAAATCACAAAATAGTAAAGGAAAACTTGTGACATGCCAGGAAAATTTAGAGATGGCTAAGGCATGCCTCTCTGTAATTCCCCCTAGCTTTTATCCTCTGAAAATCCAAAACAAACAAAGCAGCCCAATGACAGGTTTACTGCAGGCTGCATGAAGTTGTGATGTCCTAGGGTGGAGCTGTAGAGAAACTTCCTATTCAGAGGACAGAGGGAGATTTTAATACCAGGAGAAAGGGGCTGGTGAACAGAAGTAAGTAATTTCCTGTATTGATCTTAATGATGACATGTAACAAAAAAACATTACTGGCAAAGATGGTTTGAAAACAAAAAGACCTGGAAGACAGTTTTTCAAATGAGACAATGCGAATAATAATATTTTCAAAAAGCCTGCCCATGTTAGGCAATTCTAATGATCATTTAGAAACATAACCATATGATGAGAAAACAAAACAAAGAAAAAACCCTTTGTGTTGCTCAGAAAAGCGTAACAATATTTCTGATGCACAAAACTATCCATGCAAGGTGATGTGACTGCTGGCCATTTTAGCTATATAGATAAGAGAAATGATGGACTGTCAGTCACTTTCTTGATATTTTCAGTGAAATTTTCTACATAATACTTCATAGCATAAGAGTTGCAAAGAACATTTTACTGATTTATTTTCCTCAGTAAAAATCACAATCAGAAGAAGATGGAAGAGACCTTAATCCCTTTTCTTTTTCATAGCACCCACCTATCTGACTGTTTCTAAAAGTTACAGAACCTACAGTAATAGATAAGTTGACTTACAAAGTCAGAAGACTACGACACTTAAAAACCAAGTGTTTCCCCAGAAATCATACAAAACTTCACAGACCTTGCTGAAAAAAATGCAGTCCCTTACTGTAATGCCTCAAAGATTAAACAGACAAGTAGTGTCCCACTAAGCTGCAGCTCCATCTGTTATTACAGACTTATCTTTTTGAAACATGCGTGTGTACCAGTTTGGCTGAGAATATGACATTCAGGAAACAACAACTGAATGTTGTCAGCTCATAAAAGCACTTTGAAAGTAGTTAACAAGTGCCAGAAAGAAGATTAAATTCAGATAATTAAAAATTATTAAAAGTTAGGCAGAAAAATAAGTGTGTGATCATATAACTCCCATCACCTTCATTGAAGGAAGACTGACAAGGCTTACAGGGCTAAAATTCTAAATGAGGATAAAACAAAATATTCAATATGTTTGATGTATTGCATAACTTGCAGGCATTGCCCTAAATAAACAGCAAAGTTACTGAACATACACTCATGGAACCCAATGGTGATCTGATGACACCATAGCCTCCATTTTACTGCACAGAATTGAAGGGTTAAAGAAGATTCACAATTCAAAAATATGGGCTGCTAGACTCTTAATGCCAAGTTAATCTATCATAAATGTTCAGGAACAGAGATACTCAACTTTTCTAAGACTATATGCAAGGGTTTGGTGTGGGGGAAGAGCTGGGTTTGGAGTTTTTTTGGGTTTTTTTTATGGTTGGGTGCGGATTTTTTTGTCTGGGATGTTTTTGGGAGGTTGGTTGGGTTTTTTTCTTCCTAAGCTTCAGATACCAACACAGCTCTAACTGATGATCTGTCAAAGTTACTCTTTTAACAAGGAAGAAAATGTGGGGGGTTTATATGGAAGAATTCTTCCAAAGTAATTTGAAAATCCTAGTATTCAAACACTTAAAATATATTAATTTTTTAAGCTTCACACAAACACAGGAACACACGTATATTCTCTATTAACATTGACATTTTAACACGTTTAGCCTTTAACTATGTACTATAATTCTAGTTTGCTAAAATCTAAGTTTGTGTGTTTGCCTATGTTAAAAAAAAAAAAAAAGTAAAAAACCAGTGACTAACACTCTTGGTTTAACCTGTCAGTCACTACGTGATTTTTTCCTAAAAAAATAACTAGCTATAGCTAGCTATAAGGCAATACCCATACCAACAACATATGTCAATATTAAATAAGTTACTGTGAATTTGTTTACATTTTTTTAAGTGAAATGCAAAAGACATGATGATTTTCTGAGATAAAACACACACTGCTTTCAACACTAACTGGTTTATTTTCGTGGCTAGGTCACCACTGGAAGTTACTGACTTTTAATCAACACAGGAAAAAAACTATTTAGAAAAAGAATCCCTTGCTTTAGAGGTTAAACCTCAGGTAACATTAATCTCGAAAACTATGTTTTAATACGTAACACACAAGAACACTTCAGTATAATTGCTAGAAAAGGTGGTGATATCCAAAACACTGGTGAAACTTGCATACTACTTAATTTTGGTAACTAGGGAAGATCATTTTCATATAGATCACAAAAACTTGCTTGTACATCTTTCAGACTCAAGCACAACTACAATGTTCTTTGGAGAAGTAGGCTGGAGAGTTTAAATAATTTCTGAATTTATCCGAAGTAGCACTTTGCAAATTCTCATGAGCGCCATAGCCGCAGTCACAACTGAACAGTTTGAGATGAAGCCAGTCTTTTCCTTTGTAACAGTCGAGTTCAGCTTGCAACACTATCAAAAATAAAAGAACTGTAAGCTAATTGCTGGCAAGTATGACGCAAGCGGTTTCCTAGGTAACAGCCCAAGTTGCTCAAGTGCCTGATCCAGCATTTCCTCATCTGTTTGCACTCACACCAGCAGTCTGACAATGTAGTCACTGCATCCTGTTTCACTCAGCAGCCAGCGAAACACACTGAGTTTAACCCTTGACTGACATCTTTGCAGTTAACCTATCATATCTATAAATTAACTTTTACAGCGATGTTTTTTGCATGCATTTTTAATTTTCTCAAATCTTTGCAGTAGCTGTCTACACTGCATTTTCTTTTTAATTAAGAAGGAAAGCATGCGAAAGAAAACATCTAAAATAAAAAAAAATAAGTAACATCTCTTTTAATTTGCATTTGCACTACTGAAAGTTTCTGCCACAAATGAAGTTTAAAAAAATTAGTCACCTGCAGATTTTACATAAAACATTGAATTAGTTGTATCTCTGATTTTAACTTTACAGCTCTAGAATTTTCCTAATTTTATACTGTAATTTACTTTGAGTATAAACATCAAGAGGATCTATCAAACTACTTCTCATTCACTTCAAATAGATGAGTATTCATACATAAGTAGGAAGCATGTTTTAAAAATGTATCACAAAACAGATACTGTGTACACCAATGAAAACAAAAATCACATTTTGATTAATAAAAAAATGTAGAGAGCATGGATCTCATCAGTAAGCTATCTTTCAGGGGAACCGCAGATTCTAGAGCAAACAAAAAAAAAATCAAACACAATAATAAAAATGTAAAGGCAAATATTGGCCTTTCTGACAATACTTTGCACAAAAAAATGGGTAATTTTAGGGTTCATTTTTAAATTTTAATTTGGTCATTTCAGGACATGAATAAACATGAAACAAACTACTTCCAGCACAGTGCTTTTAATGTGCTGATATCGGTGCTTATACAGTGTAAAACAGAACTGTTTTTCTGTACTATGGAATAGTTATGGAGCACAAAGAAAGCAAAAAGGCAAGATAAAAGTAATATTGTTCGGTTAAAAAATTCAGGGCAATGCTTCACCAAGGCAAAATGCACATGAAATTTACTGCTGAAAAAAGTCTCCCACCTTCACTGACTGATCTACCCAGTGCAATTTTAAGTGGGAAATCCCCTAAAGCATTCTGAAATAGACAGATGACAGCCAGCCAGAACAACCTGTCACAGCAGCTTCCTGACCACTAAAGAGAACTAAGTATCGAAAAGCTGAAGGTGCAGGGAGGAGGCAACATTAGGGACTTTTCATTATTTCTTTCACAAAAGCTTACTCACACAGGAGGCCAGGTTCATATCAAGTTAGAACTGCTCTAAAAGGACATCTAAACCAGTCCTGATTTTCCAGTAACTGGAAGTCTCCTTCCTTCAAATACATCATGGATTCTCCAGTTTCTTGGGAGGCCTTCTTGCTCAAATCTAGTATCATAATTTATCCATATCCCAAACCACAAAATATGAAGTGTTAAGCCAAAAAGCCCAGGGGTACAAACGAGCGGCCTGAAATAAAACTCTGAAGAACAGTATGCAGGTATGCACTGGCAGCTATACTTATCTAGAAAATAAGAAATGAAAAAGGGCTACCATGTTTACACGGTATGATCAATGCTCCAGCTTAGTCAGCAATTAACTACTTGTTGGCATCTCAGTGATGTTTTTCTCTAAATGCAGCAGGCTCTTCGACTCTATTGGTATAGTTTTCCTCTGCATCACTTCTTAGCTTCTTCCCATACACCTGCATTACTCTTTGTTCTGATGTTGCAGTACCCACATAGTAGGTAGGAAGGCAGAAAAAAGAAAAAGAAATGCTTTCTTCACCAATAGACAATTTTCTGCAAGTGAATGGGAAGCCAACTCAGAAAAAAAATAAATAACCTAAGTAGTCTGCTTATGGAAATTCCAGAAAGAGATCAAGAAGTTTCAGGGATGAAGAGGCAATGATAGGCAGAAAACCTAAGATGACAAAAGGCATGTTGAGGAACCTGAATATCTCTGTAGGGGAGGGAAGCAAACCAGCACAGACTAGCAAGACTATTGTTGCAGGGTCATGCTGGGATACAAGAGATTCCCAACCCCAACCCTATTCAACAATGGATCAGGCAGCCTTGAGAAAAATCATGAGCCATGTGACGGCTTTAGGTTATGGGATTCAAGGTTCAGACAGCTTCTCCAAAACTAAAACATACAATGGTTGCTGAGGACATCTTTGATAAAATGAGTTTTTAGATGCCTGGATTAGAACAAAGTGGAAGAACATCCACATAAAATTTCTGTCAGAGGGCACTAAAAATACTTATATCTAAATAAGAACATAGGCACCAAATTACTTAACCATTTTGGTTATGTAATTAATATATAACAAGAACATTCTGCATAACAGCTTAGCCTCTATGATGCTTGGAAGTCTATCCAAATACTAATGACTTAGTACTCAGAATTGTTATCTGCCTTATAACAATCCACCAACTACAGAATCCGCAATCATGATATACAGTTTTTCTCCAGCTCTGTGTCCTGCTATACTCTGACTAGGACATGAGAAGAAAAATAAAGGTCTGTCCACCAAGCTGGATAACCTCCCAAATGACGCTTCTGACAAGACAGATGCAGGGAACTCACTGTTCTTTTTGACTCTGGCTTTTCTTGGCTTACCCCTTTTCCTGAAATCTGCAGGGGTACCACTGCAGAACATCTCAAAAAGTGAAGCAGAGCTGATGGGAAGAGAAAGACAGACCTGGGACACAGCTGGGAATCTAACAGACATGCTGAGCCAAAGCATGACTCAGAAATTGGAAATAAAGTTCAAAATTTCCTTCCAAAAAAAAAAAAAAAAAAAAGTTCTGCAAAAGTCCAGTTAAATCTGCTTGCCCTGTGGAGGCAAATAAAGCTCAAGACATCAGGACAGAAAACATTTCTCTGCTCCTACTGACCCTGTTACAACTGAAGGTGTAATCAGAACAAAATACCTTAATTAAATTTGTATATGAACATCAGTATTGTATAAGAAAGCTTTGCCTCATCTCTACCTCTCAAACATTGCAGGAAGGTACATTGACAAACAGAAATCCTCTAATTCTTTCCATCCATTTTGAATGGAGGAGAAGTGAAGGGAGTAAGAGGTTCAGTATTTAGTTTTTGAGGCATGGTTCATTCCCTATTATGATTAGTCAGACAGCTACTCTTGCTACAACTACAGCACTTGAGCCAATACTACTCCTATTTCTCCCTCCTCATTTGCTTACAACAAGAAAGAGTTAGACAAAACATATACAAAATGGCTAAAGGCTTAGACTTCTCAAAAAGCCACCACCAAACAAACAAAAAACAAACCAACCTAGAAAACCTTTGTCCCCTCTATCCAGGAAACAAACAGAGGATTGTTTTCAGCTTCGAAACTACCAAAGACATACAGGTTCTCTTTGGGCAGCAAAGAATAAGTTCCTAACTATAAAAGCCTACATATTAAGAACCGAGATCTTACAAATAAATTTGCAGTTATGCTCACCGAGAATGAAGCAGGTGAGTAAGCAACTTGCATCTAACTTGCAGAACTAACAAAACAAAATGAAAAACCAAAGAACTTTACAATATTGTATAATATCAAGGTAAAAGATAAGGTAGGTGTAAGTATGTAAAAAATAAACGTATGCGCCTTTTCAAATGCAGTCTACTTATGTATAATTTTTCAGTAATGGACATTTATACGGTACTGAAGTAAGGGATTCTAGAAACTTTTTTATGCTGTAAATGCAAAGAAATATTTAATTTTTCTATTTTACAAATTATATGTTCTACACATTTTTTTAAACAATAATTTAATTGCTAGGTTTCTAAAAAGGTAAAATGTTTTCAGTCAGAACATTTTTTGTCTTTGCTGAAAGATACTTGTAATGCTGGACCAAATTATGTTACTGACCTTGTAACATGTACAAAGAGAAAGAACACACTGGTAGGAAGAAGTGTTAAAATTATTGTAAAATTAAGAAAAGATAAGGACGGGGAAAGAAAAAGAAAAATGACATTTGAAAAGAGACAAGACAAGCAAGTAAGCAATTTACTACTCAACATGAATCTCCTGTGAAATCATTTTTCTTGCACTTTCAAAGCCCAAATAATTAAAAATAAAAATGTGCTACCCTCAGCAATTTTGCCAACACCAAGCTGTGTGGTGCAGTCCACAGGCTGGAGGGAAGGAATGCCATCCAGAGGGACCTGGACAGGCTAGAGAGGTGGGCCCATGTGAACATCATGAAGTTCAACACGGCCAAGTGCAAGGTCCTGTGCATGGGTTGGGGCAATCCCAAGCACACATACAGGCTGGGCAGAGAATGGATTGAGAGCAGCCCTGAGGAGAAGGACTTAGGGGTGCCAGTGGATGAGAAGCTCAACGTGCCAGCAATGTGCGCCTGCAGCCCAGGATACAGTTGGCTTTCTGGGCTGCATCAAAAGGCCAGCAGGTCGAGCGAGCTGATTCTGACCCTCTACTCTGCTCCACTCTCATGAGACCCCAACTGAAGTACTGTGTCCAGCTCTGGCACCCCCAACATAAGAAGGACATGGACCTGTTGGAGCGAGTCCAGAGGATGGCCACGAAGATGATCAGAGGGCTGGAGCACATCTCCTATGAAGACAAGCTGAGTGAGTTGGGGTTGTTCAGCCTGGGGAAGAGAAGGCTCCAGGGAGATGTTACAGCAGCCTTCCAGCACCTAAAGGTGGCCAGCAAGAAAGCTGGAGAAGGACTTTTTACAAGGGCATGTAGTGATAGGACTAGGGGTAATGGCTTTAAACTGAAGGAGGGTAGATTTAGATTAGATATTAGGAAGAAATTCTTTACTGTGAGGGTGGTGAGACAGTGGAACAGGTTGCCCAGAGCAGTTGTGCATGCCCCATCCCTGGAGGTGTTCAAGACCAGGTTGGATGGGGCTTTGAGCAACCTGGTCTAGTGGAAGGTGTCCCTGCCTGTGGCAGAGGGATTGGAACCAGCTGATCTTTAAGGTCCCTTCCAACCCAAACCATTCTATGATTCTCTGAATCCCATCCATCACCAGACAGGTGAAAGGAACATAGCTTTAAGAATGTATTCATTTGAGAATGTTCACACTTGCTACTAGAGAGATAAAGTTATAAATTACATCAAACCCTGTGAATTTTTAAACAAGTAAGGACCATAATCTCAATCCTTAAACACTGTAAAACACATGTTCTTTTCCACTTGAAAGCTTAAGTGCTCTGCTGACTCTAGGGAGCTTCCTACTAGAATACGTGTTAAGGCAAGTATAGAAGACTTACAAATCTTTAGCAATGAGGGTTTAACAGCAACTAGTCTCATACAAAAAAGAGACATAAGACTAACTATATACCTTTATAAGTCCATTATTAAAGCTGTATTGACTTTTACAGTTAAACCTGAAATGGCATCTCTATTATATGAAACACAGCTTGAATCTTTTCTAAAGTTGTAAGATACTTTCCTGAACAAGACATCAATATCATATTTACAGATATAACATCAGTTTCTAAATGAATTTGTTCTGAAATTTTATCCTTAATTATCTTAATAATTGGTTACGCAAATTTCATACGTAAGCAGTTTTATTCAGTTTTAACAAGATTGTTTTTGAAGCTTAGAGTCTTTTAACTAGTTTTGATTTTTATTCTTCATAAAAAATTATTATCCTTCACACATAGACTGATGTACTGTTTTCTTCTTCAGACCCTTTTGCAGATGTCTCCAATGTGACAGTTATTGTCTCAGAGAGTCTAAAAACAGGCCACCCTTAAAAGCAATAGCCAGCATCTGCCTCTGCTCATCTACTCCCATTTTCTTATTTTCATCTTGACATCATAGAAAATCACTTGCAAACCTATTATTTTCAAGCTTCTTTAAAAATTATTTGACATCTAATAAACAGGATTCCAGTTATGAAAAAATAAATTAATTAAAAGCAATGATAAAAAAGACTGTTCATTAACACAAAAGCTGTTCCAAACTCTTCTTTCTTAATCAAACTTGTTCAACCAGAAATTCCAAAATAGAAAGAAAAATTAGATTTTCAGTATTACCGTGGCATGGAAACATTCTGCTATGGTCATTCTGCTATTCTTGATACAAAGTAGCCAGAAACTCTGATACACATTCTAATTAATGCTTTTCTATAACGACATAAAAATAAGTTAACAGATACTTGTAATCAAAATACTTTAAATTGTGCTTTGCCATAACAGCACAAAGCTGTTATTTACATCACGGTGATCGCTCATCTTAACTTCAACTAGACATACTACATTTCTTTAATTGTTCGAAAGATCCTAGGTAATGTTCCTCAGCATTTCACTATTAAAAAAAAAAGACTAGAAGATGCCTAGTTAAACATCTGTGTGCATAATCAATCGAAATTCTCTCATTGCAAGTTCCATTTGAAATTTGCTTTGTAAGCATGCTTCAGTGATCCTCAAATGGATATTATGCTGCCCCAAAAATGCAGTTAGTTGAAACAAGGACAGAAAGAGGACACATACAGGGTGGACAACAAGCTTGTTTGTGTTTTCTACTTAAGATATGAAACATATTGCTCTACCCTATACCAATGTGTTAGGAAGAACCAAGCCCCTGTCACCATTAATATATTTACCCCAGTCTGTAAGCAGCAACACACGGTAGGTACATCTGTGTTTCAGTGCACATTTATATGGACAATCTAGTATAATCTAGATCAACATTCATCTTTCCCTGAGCAAAATAAAGCCTGCTTCTCACAGATCCAGCTAGTCAAGAGGAAAACTGTGCTAGTGTGCTTTTACTTCTTCCAGTCTGAGCCAACTCCTTCAGGGGAGTACCAAAGCAGATGGCATTTCACGGGCACAGCAGGATCTAAACTTCCTCAGTCTGCTAATCACACCTTCAGGTTTCCACACAAATTTCCCTGCCCTACTACCCACACCTAAGAGCATAACTGCTTGTATCTACAGAAGCGCAGTTTAAATTAGCTGAAATTTAATTTCATACTACATAATGAAGATAATTCTGAGGGAGTGAGAATGTGTAGGGTACTATGGAACTGCAAGAACAGGTATCAAAGCCTATGAGTGCATTTATACGTTACACTGTCCAGGTGGCAAATCAAATTAAATGAAGGCTAGTGTGGACATTAATCAAGACAATAATCACTTAAGACTTCTCTCAAATACATTCCTTTCTTTTAAAGTTAGCATCATTAAACTATGTGCATGACACTGAATTTTATTAACTACTAATGATGTCCTATAAATACAGAGATTAATCCCTGCCTCAGAGAGCTCACAAAAAGCCTGTTCATATCTATCCCTTCCAATGTTACAAGCCCAGCTAAGAGGCCGTCCACTTCTGTAAAGCATACACACTTTAAGGTTCCTTGGCCACCATATCTCTCTCACACAGAAGATAAAGAGATATCTGAGGATTAGTGTTTATCGGTCATTAAATGTTGAAAAACAGTAGATGTATCAGCAATTTGTGTGAAAGGATAGAAACTGGAGAGCCAGAAGTAATAGAAAAACTCACTGACACCCGTTCTTAAAAAAAACTGTACTTCCTATCCTATATTAGTAACTTAGCATACCCAGAAATTTAGAATTCCCTTAAGAAAATCTACTAGACAGAAGGAACAAAACTATATTCCTGAAGTGATAAACAGGTATCACACAACAGTGCTTAGGAGAAAAAAAAAATTTAAAAAATGGAAAATAACTTATGGTTGAATCTGTAATATTAAACTGACTGTACAAAAAAAAGTAAGAAGACCCTAAATGTAAATACAGGCCTTTAATTTTAGATCACATAGGAATATAAATCATGCTGAAGATGTGGACATTAAGCCTAATATAAGAATGCCTTTTTTAGCCTTCAGTTTAGCTCCTGTCCTGTTAAAAGGGTTTAATCTAATAAAAAAGAAAATGTAATATCACTATTAATGAAGGTTAAGAGAGACACTCTAATACCATAGTGCCTTTGCTGGGAGTCATAGTTAAGCTGTCACTTCCATAAAACTGATAGAACTTCCCTCTGCAAACCTTAAGTTTCAGCCACTTTCAGAAGAGTTTATTCTCTATTATGAACTTTGCTGTTAAAACTGTACTGACAATAGATGTAAACAGGCAGATGTGACACAGGCTTGCTGTATCACCAGCTAGCAGTGGTACGGTTCCTCTGGGGTGGGGAAGCAGCACTGCCTGTTTTGAGCATACTGAAAGTATTCCCCCCAGATTAAACCCTGTGTATATTCCTTAATTACTATTACCAGCATGGATATAGCTAAACCAATGTATCTATATTGCTAATTTATACCAAAAAGCCTGGAATGTTCCTCATAAAAGAGGGAAGATCTCTCCAAACCAAATCCAAAGCATCCAAACACAGCTTCACATGGTACATTTTCTATGGTATCTTGAATAACTTAAAAATAGTAAATTATATATGAAAATGATAAATAAAAGTTTGTTTTGTGGAATGTTAAAATTATCTAATGAACAACAAATGGAACATTTGCTGCAAATATGCCTTTAACTTAGTGAAGGTATTTGGGTTTGCATAAAGGAACATTAAGGCTTGTAACTCAGTACTGGGTAACAAAACTTATCAGGATTACCATTCAAGCAGTCATTTAGTTAGAAATACGTTAGCTTTTTCCACACCTCCTGTACCTCCTGTCATGAATGTTCTGCATAGCAGCACTGGTTTTCATAAATATTGAACTATCAAACAAATAGAGGGATATAAAAAAAATTACCTGGATATCCATGCCCTATTCTGTCCCTATCCTAGTAAATTTGCACTTGTTTCAAAGGAACATGCTACGTATAAAAGCTATGAAAAAGTAGGGATGGCCCAACACATCAAAACTTACTCCTGGTCAGCAGCTGCCTGTAATTATATGAATTGTGTCCTTTCCCAAAGCTGTATGATCCATTTTCAAATATAAAACTGCCCCGGAAACTGTAATTCTATTTCAGCAATCATTTGTTGTTATGCCATCTCTAGTTCCTAGAAGACTTCATTTTGCCACATTCACCAATAAGGCCATTCACTTAACTGGTCTTCCTTAAGGACAGATCTCTCCAATCTGTTTCTGTCACACTTCCCCTTCCCAAATACCACCATCATCTGTCAGTTTACTTATTACCGTGGGAACTCTATTTTATTAGTATCCCTAGTTCCTGTCTGTTTGGAAGGCTCTAGTACTCTTTTACTTCCACTGGATCCTTGAAGTTATTGATCCTTTTTATGCTTCACTATCATTCCCTCATATATTACACAGTCTGCCCTGACCAATCCAAGCCCTCACTTTTACCTTAAATTGAGTTGCAGAAAAATCCCATTTTTTTTTTCCATTAAAATTTATTCTGTTGTGGCATTTCATCATGCTAAGCATTGTTTTCAACATTACCTTTCACTCCCCTTTACTCTCATCTTAAACTATTTTTTCAGCTTTCTCTCCACATAGTTTTATCCTGGGAAAATAGATGAGATTCCAACAAGAAATACTATGGCTGTAGCCTCCCATGATCTGCCCTCCATTCTCATCTGGCAGGCAGAAGTTTCTCCTCTGTTTTCCTCCACAAGTTTTTGCATCAACGATAGAACAGACTACATCTCCCAGTTTCCCTGCCTGTAATCCTTATCTTTGCACAAAAGTACAAGATTTACTCTTTTCCATCTTCATCAACTAGTTTCTGAACACCAGACCTGATAGTTAGTTACCTTTGCTCAGTGATTTGTTTAAATGATGTGTAAGGCTGCATGAAGTTTTCGTTTTTAGGCATCAGAAAACCAAAACAGGGGGAAAAAGGCTTTTTTGAAAATATAACTTTCCTATCAAATGTCAAATAAGGCCCAGGCTTTAACAGAATTCTCCCCACCCAGTTCTGGTATTCACTCATGGCATGAGAGACACTCTCACATGGATTCTTAGAGTTCATCTCACACTGCAAACTTGCCCTGTGTTGGGGAATATTCCATAGAGTCTCTTCACTTGCCGCTTACCTTTTTTCATAAAACTTGCTGGAATCTGATATCTTTGAAATTTCTAAGGCTATAGTATTCAATCAGTTCAGTTCGTCAAGTTCAACTATTAGGATGGTACTGTCAGGCATATACATGCACACACATACATTGTGTGAAAAGATGAGTCTTCTCCCCGAGGAAAACATACCTGACCCCTTGTAATCCTCTTCCCTTTCATATTTCACCTCACAGAATATACCGTTCAAGAACTGCAGTGTGGAGGCTGTCCTCTTTGCCATTCTAGAGACCCTCATGGGAACGTTTTATTCCTCATCTGTACAATTTTCTTTCATGAGTTTAAAATGTCTTCCTAGTCAAAGCTGAAAATTAGTACTTTATCCAATTTATCCTGTTAGTTTTCAGTCAGTCACAGTTAGTTTCACAGTTAGTTTCACAGTCAGTCACACAGTTCTTGCAACCTTCTCTCCCAGCTTCCTCCATTTCTTTCCTACTGGTGCTCTCCTCACTCCTGTAATAGGCCATTCTCACCTTCCTCCAAATTTTTCCAGCATTTCCACAGCAGTTGTCTTTGACCTCCTTCTTTTCTCCTTTTACGTTTTCTTTCTGGGAAACCACACTTGCAGAAACAGTCAACCCCCTTCGCTACACTGATAACTTACAGACACGTTTTCCTGCTTTTAGCATACTTTTTTTTTGTCCAGAACGTGAATTGCCACCAGGTCTTGGATATCTAAAAAACAGCATAAGGTAAACTTAGCTAACAGAGTTCTTGACTGCACTCAGTCTCCCTAATAGCATTCTTTGTCATTCTCTGTGAACCACTATATAGTCCTGGTGGTCACTTTGCCAGAGGATACCATCTTAGACTCTGACCTCTCTACAGGTCTCTATAGGCAGACCAAGCTCAAATCATCCTTTCTTTCTGGTACAATATTTCAAGAATATAACTTCAGGGTGAAAAAAAAAGAGAGAGAGAGAGAGAAAAAAAAAAACCCAAACAGATTTAACTCTTACCAAAAGTCTTCTCATTTCATCTAGTGCAAAAAATTTTGCCAGGATCAGAGAGAACAAGACAGAAACAACATAACTCATCCAAAATACAGTTGCAAAAACAGTTTTCCAAGACTGTTATCTTCACCATGTAATCATTCTCTTTGTATATTCCTCATACTCAGCTGCATCCCATCGAAATTGATTAGATCCACAGCTCAACACACCCACATTTCTACCTTGATTTTCCCCATAAGACAAACAATAAAAACCTCAAGAGATATGAAGATTCTGTTAACAACAGAAACAAATTTTGACATGCAGGTACACTTGTGATTCCAGTCATTGTCACCATTAGGGGAAAACTTAAAATTTCAAATAGCTAGTTTCTCAAATATATAGCAAGAAGAGTTATCTTTTATGTTATTGGCTGCAATCAACAGGTAAAGACTCACATGTTTCTAGGCTGCAAACAGTATTAGAATTTAACAATTTTAAGACACCGTGAAATACATGTTAACTTATAGCTTCTGCACTAGAGAGTTTATACCCTGAGTACTTAAGGACAAAGTATAATTTGTTTCACAAATAGGTAACAGAAACAGATATAAATTGTCTAAGTAAATAAGGAATTGCATTAATTTCAAGTTACATAAATATTTTAAACTCTTGAAATTGAGTCCTTATCTTCCTAAGGTAATGCATCAAAGGTATGAGATAGCTTGGGACAGAAAATGGGGAGAGGTGGCAGTCAATCCAACAAACTAACCACAAGACAATTCTTCCTGTAATTATCAGGGTGCAAAATGAAAGCAGTCTTTATCCATGAAATATTGCAGCCTTCCTATGTGCTTGAACCTAGTCAGCTAGCTAGGAAAAGTATCAGCTCTGTTTGCAGACACAAATCCTGTATATTTATCACATATTCTTTCTGGATTCTGAGAAGTTTCTATGTATGAGTTCCTACAAATAGTTATTAGCTCTCATACACATGTTCACCATCATATTAAAGAAAAAAAAATGTTTTACTACAGTATTTTTCAGGACATAGAGTGTTTACAGGATCTGCAATACTGACAAGCACCTTTTAGTGCAAATTCGGATTTGGCTTTCATGGGAAAAAAAGGTGCTAAATATGCAACAGTCAATGAAGATAAACCCTTTGATACCAGTAGCAATAGGTACAGCTAACAGATTAGCATCCAATTAATATGTGCAATCAAAACATCATCTACACAAAATTTGTAATACCAATCCAATACTGCAGTCATACTGCTAATAAGCAATTCCTCTCTAGGTCCAAGATCAATACTACAGTAAGAATACAAAAAGGCTGTTTACTGCTAAAATCATATGAATTTCTGTGAGCAGGAGAAGTGTTAATATAGTAGAGTTCAGAAAAGACAATGCATTTGCACAATTTTTAACCTTAGTTTTAGCCACATTGCTTCCTTCTGTGTGTCTATATATTTTGATAATGACATTCAAGTATACTTACATAAAAATTTAAAGATATAATCTATTCAAGACTCTTTCCTCCCACCTCAAACTACATTGCTAGCCATATGCACTACAGAAAAGCCACACACAGCACAAATTTGTAGACTTCGGTAGCTGAAGTAAGCATGGATACTTATATAAAAGGTAAGAGTAAAGGTAGTCTAATTTTATCAACCTTCCAGCATTCTAGTTGCCATACCTGTTCAAGTAAAGAAAGCAATAATCTAAATATTTGTCATTAGGAATTCGCAAATTAGAAAGCATTTACAAGATCGTGTTCACAGGGCCTCTTTCCACTTCTAGCCCAGAAACAGCAATAGCTCCACCTGATTCCAGTGTGCACACACAACTGGTTGCACATACCTGTTCCCACACACACACTCTCCATGCACACAGACCCCTTCGAATTGTTGGCTTGAGCTTATTAATGAAAAAACAGTCAACTCAATGTAATTATTTTCTCATGTATTTAACTAGACAGAGAGTCAAGCATAATTTCAAGTCAACAAGTAACTCAACACAAGGTCAACACTAGCATTCCCTATTTTCCTCAAAGAGTAACTAAAATCTACATCTGCCTTTTTTGTTCTTACGTGCCCCTGCTTGCAGAGGTTCATACAAACCTCTGCATACAAGAGGTTCATAACAATTATACAAAATACATCTAATAGAATCCCAATAGCAACTTAGCTCTCATTCATCAAAGTATTCTTGCCATGGTGGACCTGTAGCACATTCCTTGTACTCCACCGATCTTCCTAACAAAACTCATTAAACTCACTATCTTAAAATACTAATATTGAAAAAGAATCACTGTAATATTTTATAAAGATCTGCAAAACATGCAATCAATCCTTAAAGACAATTAACATAATAAATGGTCTCTGAAAAGCATTAAGTGCACACATTCCTTCTGTTTCAAGGAAGCAATATAAAAACCTAGTAGTGTTTATTCAAATAAAGTCACACATTATAAGCTTACTTGTCCTGCCCAAACAATTGATGTTTTATCAGCTCTGCAATGTCTGATCTCTCTCCAAGTCAGACAGGAGATCAGGATTTAACCTGTGTTATCCTTATAAAATCACATACAAAATACTGCACGGAACATGTGTCTATGAATCCCACTTAAACTGTGCTTAATAAAGCACAAATATTTATTGTAAAGCATAATAGACTATTAGGAAAATAAAAAACTTCAGATCTCTCTGTTGTTTCTGTTCACTTCTAGTGATAACAAAGATATCAAGTTCTGGAAGTCTACCAAACAGTTACATTTTATTATGAACACGTATGATTTAAGTACTGCCAATAAATTCTACGTATTTAGTTATGGTTGACATTTATGACGTTACTTAAAGAATAATAAATGCCTTAACTCGAAATATGCGCATGCTTTTAGGAAGTGAGCTGAATATCAAAGGAAGCATTTAGTAACTTGCATAAGAACAAATATCTTCTATCATCTAGAAAGGCTAATGAAAGATGTTATCACATTTTTGGAGTTTTTTTGTACTGCAGACAAATGTGACAGAAAAAGAGAGCATTTACTATCCAGAAAGGAACAGAGAAAGTAAATTATTATACAATATTCCCTACATATCTTAACTGCTAGTACAATATTTTAATGTTTCTTTCATAGTATGCATTAGATAACTAATTTAATAAGTTTCAAATTATTTCTGAAGCCTGTTACAGCATACTTGCATTTTAACCTTTTATGCAAAAAATAATTGCTGCTGTATTATTCTATTGTGCAAATGAAGGGAAAGAAATGCTTGAAAACTACTCCACCGTTTCAGATTCACCTCGTATTTCCTCAGACCTATTTCACAGTCAATCACAAGAAGTACATTGCAGAATACATGTCAAAGCAAAATTAGAAAATTTCATTTGCTATCCATGAATTTCAGCCACAACAGTAGTAGATGGGGCATCCTGCAGCAACACACACTTCCCAGAAACTGTCCGCTTGCACGTTTATTAAATACACTCCCCTTACTCTCCCTCCTGTAACGGGCTGATAATCCGCTTGCAGCAGCCTCGGGCCAGTTCCACCGGCAACACAACGCGATGTTCCTGCAGTTCACGTGCAAGTTCCCAAATATAAACAAACTCCCCTCCCACACGGGGGTTTGCGCTACAAAAAACAAGACTCATTGAAAAGTTTTCCGGGAGGTAGAAACCAACAGAGTTCCATTCAAGAAAACTGAGCGTTTCGGGCATCCCTCCAGACTCTACTGAACGGCTCTCTCTTCAGTAAAAAGAAGTTTCTTAAATCCCATCAACCCAAACCTAATGTCAACTTACGTGGAGCGAGGAAGAGAGGGTGAGAAGGAGAGAGAGAAACAAGAGACAGTAATCTGCAAGGCAGAAGGATAGCTGCCACTCACACAACGCCAACATTTGATAATTAACATCCCTCAAAAACTGATTTTTCTTTAGCACTTAGCAATCATTTTGTCGATAGAAAGCGGGAAGAACCTGAAGTGCCGAGCAGCTAGAAAGCTGTGGTTTCTTTCTCTTGTAAAGTCTGCCAGAAGGGGAGGAGGTGGTGGGCTTTGGAAAAAGAAACAATCAAAATAACAAGGTATCTGATAGCGGAAGAAGTTTGGTTTGGGGGTTTTGTTTTAAATATTAAAAAGTAGTTCTTATTGATTAAGATCATATGAAAAGCGAGCGAGCCTTCTGTCCTATAGCAAATACATTATTATGATTTAGCTTCTATACAGACAGAAAGGATTATATCGATTTTGCAGAACCGAGTTGAGAAACCCGCCAAGGGACTAACATTTTCCTCCACTCCTCTAACAGGAGTTTGACAGTTAGCAGACTTCCAGCACAGACATATACGGCAGTTAGGAAAAGCGAGCGGAGCTCATTCCTCGGAAAGTTTCTCCCTCCAGTTTCGGAGAAACCTACCTGCTCTCTGGAAATGCAAGGCAACGAGGGTCTCCTAAACATTTTGCAGCTGCCATAGTAGCTGGCCGAAGTTTCCCCCAAGGATACGCAGCTAGATCTCCTCCTGGGTCTGATCACAGGCACTTTTTCCTCCACGCTGGGGAGCCGTGGGTGGTGATGATGCTGGTGGTGCTCTCCTCGGCTCTGAGCCGAGAAGATGCCGCGCTCCCCGCCACAGAGTGCCAGAAGGCAGCCTGCCACCCCGACCGAGCCGGCCAGCAGCGGTCTGAGGACTGGGGGCAGCGAGTGAAGGCTGCTGAGAGACACCAGCCACAGCAGGCTGGTGAACACCAGGACGAGGAGGCTCCGCCGCAACTTCAGGGAGCTCTGCAGCAGGGTCAGCGCCGCCACTGACCCCAGCATTGCCAGGAGCCTGCCTAGGACAATCTGCGGCTCGGCGGGGGGCTGGGGCTCCTCTTCGTGCCCCTCCGCGGGCAACAGCCACTGCAGCGCCACGAAGTCCCCCGAGTAGCAGCACACGGGAAGCGCCAGCAGCCACCAGCGGGTCGCGCCGCCGCCGTGCTCCCCGCGCCTGCCGCCGGCCAGGTAGCAGGTGAGGAAGAAGAAGGCACAGGCGATGCTGAAGAGGGGGCTGAGGCAGCGGGACAGGCATAGCAAGGCGTGCAGCAGCCGGGGGCTCCGCCAGCTGCTCCCGTCCTGCTGGCCCCCGGCGCTGCCCCGGCCGTGAAAGGCCAGGAGCGAGAGGACAACGGCGGCCAGGGCGCCTAGGCTGAGCAGCGCCCGGGAGGAGGAGGAGGAGGAGGCGGCGGCGGTAGGGAACAGCAGCAGAGAGAGGAAGCTCTTCGGGGGGTCCTGCCTCAGGGGGGTCGCGCAGCTCTTCACGTAGCCGTTCCACAGGCTCTCCGGGCTGCTGCCGCCGCCGCCGGGGAGCGCCAGGGGGGCAGCCGCCCCGCCGCCGTCCGGCTGCTGGCAGTGCTGCGGGGGTTTGCTGGGTCCGTGGTGGGAGGCGGCCGCGACGGCTTCTCTCTCTTCCCTCATGGTGGTCGGGGAGGCGGGAGAGAGGAGGACGGGGGAGAGGCGCGGGTCGCGCTAGCTCCGGCCCGGCCGCGCCTCCCTCATCTCCTCAGGAGAAAGGCGCCGGGCTGAGCTGCCGCTTCTCCTCGGCGAGCAGCGGCGTCCGCAGCATGGTGGGTAAAGACGGGGAAAAAAAGAGAGAAAAGGTAAAAGTCTCGCTCGCTCGTTCGCTTTCCCCAAACGGATCCAGCGGCGGGGACTCGCTGTCGCCTCCCAGCGCTCGCCGGCGGCAGCGGCGACCGCCGGCGAAGCCCCGGCGGGGGTGGGAGTGAGGCGAGGAACAGCCCCCGCCCGGCAGCCCGTCCGCCCGCCTTCCCTCACGCTGCTGCACACGGCGCGCGCGGAAGCCCCTGCGGCGGCACGCGCCTCGGGAGCGGTTGCGCGCTAACTGCCACGCGCTAACGGCCGCCCGGTAGCTCTGGTGGGCGGGGGGCGGGGAAGCGCGCTCGCGCTGCGCGCCCGGCGCGAGCTGCCCGCTGCTTCCCGCCGCCCCGTGCCCAGCGGTTGCCCGCCCTGAGGTGACCGGCGGGGCTCGCACCGGCACCGGCCTCCCGCTCCCTCCGGAGCGGCTCCCGCCGCGGCCAGCGGAGGAATCCCGCGGCGCCCGGGCCCCAGGGAACCGCGCTTGCCGTGTGTATGAAACAGATCTTTTCAAAATAATAATAATAATAATGTGTATATATACGTATCCCGCGCGACAGTGAGCCGTCCCCACGGGGGAGCCGGGCCGCTGCGAGGCTGGGCGGCCGCGCATCGCCCTCCCCGGCGCGCCGCAGCTGCGGGAGGGGACATCTGGTGAAGCGATTTCGGGACAGAAAGGCTGAGCTGACTTTAATTTCNTGATGACACCTATATAGCTGCCCGTTGAGTAAAAGTAACAGTCTTGTAAAGAAAAGTTAAGAGGGAGGGCAAAATCAGCTAGAGAAAGAAAAGTTGCTAATGCGGGCTTTCAAGCACACAGAGTATCGGAGTATTTTCCCTTTAAGGACCACCTCTCTCTCTTTCTTTTTTTTTTTTTTTTCTCTAAACACCTGAAAAGTAAGTATGGATTAGAGTAATTTTCTACACTTTTTTCCAGTCTTTGTTAACTGAGTTACAGATTAGACCGCATTGCTCGACCAGGTCTGGTTATTTGCACAGCTAATCCCTTCGGAATGGATCAAAATAATCATTTTGGACCAGACTATTAAAAGTGTTTAGACTGCTGTAAGTGAAAATAGGCGGCTAATGGGATTTTGAGTAATGCCTTTGCTCATTCATCCTGTTTGTTTCTGGAAGAGTAACTGCTTAGCACTTTAGAAATTATCATTATAACTCTGTGCATCTTTACCTCGTTACATTAAATAAATGCCCTTTGAACCATGTTTCCACATAATATTGTACCGCTTTACTTAAATTTGTTTAGAAATCAGATCAGGTAAGTCGGGGATTGCACTTTTTGCTTGCTTAGTGAAACAAGGAGTTCTTGAAATGACTTGGTGCCGTTGCGTGTGATGGGCGACATTTGAATAGCCGCGGAGAAGCAGTTGCTTTGGGGAAGCCCTGGTGTAGCAGGAAGTGCTGCTGCAGGCTACGGGCCTCAAAGTTGACAATATGCAGAAATCGTCCAGCGTGATTACCGGCAGAAAATACAATATGCGGTGACAAACAAAGTAATTTATGTACGTAAGAAGATGGAAATAAGTAACGACTCGCTTTTCAAAGGGCAGACCAAACTGATGGAACTTTAGTACCGTTGTACACCTTCTTCTCTTAGAAATACTCCTACACGCTTCCCCAAAAAGAGAAATAAATACTGTCCTGACTTGGTACACATAGTACCAATGTGATAGTACAGAATCCTTGTTAATAAGTTTTCAGAAGAGAAAATGTGAAGTTCCTTTGGGGATTATATTCTTACATTTACTTTTATTCATACGTTATTGACATCAGTTGGACCAGAATCAAGCGTATATGTAGATGTTTTCAAGACTGAGATGTATCTTGCTGTTATGCATATCCTTTATTTTTCAATTCCATTGAATTCAGCTATAAATAAATGCATTTCAGAAATAATTGGATAGTGTAGTCTTCATTAAAATATCATATTTGAGTATAGATGTCTGTAGCAGTGGACACTAGGAAGTGCCTAAGGAAGAGTACAGAGACAGGACATCATATGATCCTATAATACCCTGAATGCGACCATCTGCGGCTTTAGCACTTTCTGAATCAGAAGTGGTGTCTTATTTTTAACAGTTCTCAGTAGATTTTTATTCCAAAAATTGGCTCAATCTTTTTTTTTTTTTTAAGTCCACATAGGCTTTTGGCATCTGCAGTGTACAAGAGGAGGTCCTTGCTCAATGCAAGTTAAGTATGCATTGTGTGAAATGTTTCGGGGTTGTTTTTTTTTCAGTTTTCTATCCGTCTTGGGTGCTTGTCTTCTCATTTTGATAGAAACAATAAACAGTTGCTCTCTAGTCACCTTCTCTCTTCAACTCATGATTTTATACCTTTCCTCAGTCTTGTCTTTTCCAAGCTGAAGAATTTTAGTCTATTTGATTTTTCACGTTTACTATTAATCTCTCTTTTTTTATATGTTTTGAGTGCTACTGTATGTTTTTGGAGGTGAGACCAGGAGTTAAACACTTCATTCAGAGAATGTATTCAGGATACAAGAGCAGTCAAAATAATGGTTTTCATGTCATTATCCGGTTCTTTCCTTATAATTCCTGTCATTTATTTGTTTTGCTTTGTTAAGGTAGCAGAAAGCAGACAGACTGAGCATTGTTGAATGTTGTTCTGTTGAATATTGAACAAACATTGAAAATTGTTTTCATAGCATTAACTCTAGGGATCCCAGGATATATTTTCTGAGTGTTGACATCTACATCCACTAGATAGTTTTACAGGTAAGGACAGGATTTTTTTCCATGTTTACGTTATGGTTTTCTACATTAAATTTCACCTGCCTATGCACTCAGGATTGTGAGGCTGGATGCAGATTCCCTCAGCCAGCTCTATTTTTACTACCCTCAGTAGTACCCTCAGTATCAACAGCATACTTCACTACCTTACTGTTTATTTGTTTTCAGATCATTTATCATGAAATAATTACCTTTTATTTCAGTGGTATGTCTGTGCAAAAACACCCTGAAGAAATGTATATGCAATTCATTCCAAAATGTAATGCGAAAATAGTTGTTCTTTAGTAGCATCCCTGTTGCCTAACAGTACTCTTCCTAGCATATTCCGTTGTAAAAGGCTATGGCTATGAATAGGCCCCTGTCCTGAGAAGTTTACAATCTAATGATGAACAATTTCAGTACAAGGAAAACTTGGTTTGAAAAGGATAGCATCTATCATAAATTAGAAGAGCATTAACTAAATTTATCCTTGTGACAGAACAGTTTTAAGAATAAAGAAATACCTTTTTATTTGCTACTGGTACATCCATATTCCTTAAACAAATACAGAAAAATAGGAAGTCTTTTATTTAAATTGGAATGAAGAAATTAATTTCAGGGTAATGTAATTTTTTTTGTCATCCTCCAATTTCACTAACAAAAGAAAATGGATAGTTCAGTGATTTTGCTTGATTCTTAAAGTACCATATGATATAATACCTGCATCTGTTTAACAGTGGCTATTGATACTGTGGTCTCTACGTACCAATAAATGTCTTCAGTTGCTGTTTGGTAAGTTTCTAATTGAAAATTGGGATATAGTGTTTCAAAATACTAAATTACTGGTTGGATTGTCTGTTCTCCATTCCAAAACAGAGTAACTAGAAAGAACAGAGTATAACCATGACTGTCTTCAATCAAGGCTGTAATCTTGGCATCTTCTTTGGCCTGCTTCTCTCCTTTGACCCACACATCCAGAACATGTCTAAATCTTACCACATCCACTTGAATATTTCTAAGTTTTAATCATTCCCCTCTGTTTGCACTGCCCAATTTTTTTTTTTGTCAATGCTCTGGCCATTGTATGCCCTGTAATCTTAGTACATGCAGGGATCAGCTATGTTCAAAATTTCTGTTTTTCACCTCTAAGTACCTTTGTTGTCTTATCTTCTTCAAGTACATCAAATGCAAACATTTGATTCTTCCTTTCTAATTTAATTCTGTGATTCCCATCAGTTTCTCGCCATGTGGACAACTTTTCCATCTGTTTAATAACTTTGGACACAGTTGCCCAGCTCTTCACTTCAGAAAACCATTTTGTGCTTTCTCTTGTATCAGCACAGAAAGGTTAATCAAATTCTAGGAAGTTGTCTTTAAAGTTTCTCTTCAAGCCTTCCATACTGTATTCATCAAAGTAATAATGATTAGATCTAGTAATTATTGTATGTAATTGTGCCCTGACTGTAATCCTTGCCCTTTTTACATGGGGAAAGAGATTAACAATACGGTGCCTAACTTGGAAACTTTCACAGGGTAATATTTCAGGAAATTATAAGACACATCAGTGCTTTCTAGATGTCCTTTTTGTGTATTTCTGTGACAAAATTGTCTCAGATACGGTTGATAGCTTTCTCGAGGACTGAACTTTATCTTTGCCAAAATGCATCTGTTGTATTTGAGATTAATTTTTAATAATGGACTTAGATGTAATCAAGTTCTTTAAACAAAGTATACTTTGAAATAGGAAACAAAATAAATGTAAACCAGCTACATGGTTGAAATAGCTTGGTTTTCTAATCATAATCTGGGATCATTTGCGTAGAAATTCTTGTGTATAACTGAAGAATGGGCAAATTGATGCCTTGTTCAGGGAACAATATTCTACTACCTGGCTACTGGTATAGTGTAGTGTGTGTGTGGGAAAAAAAAAAAGGTGGGAACAGAGGACATATCTTGTGTTATTGCACTTACTGATTTTCTTTCATTCATATCCATGAGGAAGTTGATGTTTGAATACCACATTTTCCATTATTTCTTCTTTGAATACTACAGTTTGAGAAATTAGTTTGTAAATTAATATAAAGACAGTTAAGGTGGTGCAGGCAGTAACTGTCTGTGTGTATGTCAACTTTGTTACCAGTTTTACATCAGATGCTTGAATAAATAAATAAATGGCATTATTACAGCCATATTCAGTAAGCAAAAAAAACCCCACCCAAAACCGAACAAAATAAATTTTACACTTTCAGAAAACCCATGCAAATATAGTTCACTTAGGGAAATCAATTCGTAACCAAACTTGAATGAACGTTTGGAGAAACACCAGCATTATCTATTATCTTTCTAAGTTTGTATTGTGGCAAACACTATGGCTGCTCTGTTTGGTAAACTGTAGAAACATGTGCTGCAGCTAGCAACTAGCACTGCCTGGGTGATTTCAGATTTAGCTGTGTGTAATGTGCTATCCCTTAGAAGCAGGCTATGATATCAACTGCTAAGATGTTGGTATGTCTTCAGCGCTGAAGGCCTAGAGAGATCTGCAGTGGTTCATAGGCAACTAGACGTAATGGAAACAAGTGACTGAAGGATACCAAGGTGGTGTTACTAAGGGAAGAAGAAACACAGGTAAAATAAGCTTCTTATGGAAGCGTATTCACTATGCTTGATGTCAGTATACTTGCAATAAGGTGTTGCTGATGTATTTGTCATGTCTAAGGGTGGGAAAGAGAGGTCCAGTTGCATTCCACATTAAGCAAAGCAGTCAGTTTCAAAGGTAAGTCACAATATTTTGATTTTCATCCTATCACAGCAAAGATAAAGTTACTGCAAATTACGTCTTTTAGTTTAATTTGTCAAAAACAGGCACATGGCAAAGAAAACTGGAAAGGAGTAGTGGAAAAAAAAAATTGCTCTTTGTATGATGAGATGTCTCTAGCAAATACAGCACTTGTCAGTTTAAAAAGTGTGGGTGATAGCACTAGAAAGATGGAGCTTCTATGATATGCCATTGTTAGATGAGATTTACCATTTCTAGCGAACAGAAATAACAGTGCAATGGCAGATTCCGTGCTGTAGCTCAGCAGCCACAAACTTGAGGAACAATCAGTGAGTAGTATAAATATTGTATCAACCTAGTTAAACACTAACCCTTTAGAAATTGGAAGGACACAAGTCTTTATCTGGTCTCTCGAGTTTTTTCTGGTGACCATATTTTTGTTTTTATGAAGAGAAGCAGCAGCATGCTGACTTCTGATACGGTATCCAAATGCTTCTACTACCATATTTTTTCAAATCTAAGCTATCAGCCACCTAATCTGAACAAACTTGGACTTTTTTCAAATGGACCAACATCTGCATCTCCTGATAAGCATGTAATGATGTGCACCTCTATAGCTGAAATGTATTTTGGTCATATCCTAGCTTTGACTTTAAAGGTAAAATTATCAATAGGCAATGATTTTTAATGTTTTGCAAGCAGAATCCATTGATGCTGATGCAATTTCAATAGTCAGGCCATGTATAATCTACATATTCCTTCAACTAACATTAATAGTCTAACTTCATATTTGCTTTATGGAAAGTTTTAATAAAATTGCATAACTTTTTAATACATAATTTTTATGCAATATAGAAGAAGTGAGTGGTTTGGAAAGAGAAGTGGTTTGGAAATTACCCATTTAAATAAATGAGGATTTCTGTGGCTGAATTTTTTTCCCCAAGGTATTGTGAATTTGGATGCTTATCTCCTGATAAAAATAAAGATAATGGACTATCAAGTTCAAGAAATAGCTGTCAAAATTCTGTCTTTAAGATATTAGAGAATTGTGTAATTAAATATGGTACTGATTTTTTTACAATAAAAATGCAGGAATTTGTCAAATGTGAAATTTTTGCCAGATTTCACCTTTCCAAAGCTGATTATTCGAGTATAATATGTCGTCCTGTGGTACAAGCAAAACTGAAGATTAATAACAAAACAGAAAACGGGTGACTTTCTTCATCTGTAGCATCTCTATAAAAAGTGTACTTCATGCTGAATCATGCTTTATTATAAAGTCTACACCTTCAGTGAAATAGCATTAAACTCAAGAATGCATACTAATATTTCTATGGCAATTCAGTCCTTAACTTGCTAATTGAAATTTCTGTCTTGAATTGAAATAGAGGCATCTTATGGCCTCTGCTCATTAATTCTACTAAAGATTAAATCTAACTTGGTTTTTCAGAGAAGTCTGACTTAACGCATGAGCATCAGACACACAGATGTATTCTCAAAAAAGATCAAAATCAGTCCAAGTCAGGTCATTTACTGGGCGGGAGCGGGGTCAAAAAAAGTGAGCTGAATCATTCAGTCAGCTTCTCTCATTTCCATGCCTTTCAGATACCCAATTTACTGACCCTAAATCATTAAGACAGGTCCTTGTTAATTAACATGCATTTAAATTCTGTTGAATTGCTAAAATTACATTAGATTGTCAGCAGGCATAAAACAACCCAGTAAAGAAATTGTGCTGAGTTATACCTCTTCAGGGTCTGGCCTGTGTTTAAGCACATGCTTAAGTATAATCTCAACTATTTTGTTTGGCAGTTTTATTTCATTCAGTTGTGTGTATGAAACCCTTATAGGCCTTAATGTATTCAGAAGTTCATCATACTTAATGCTTTCTTATGGTAAGTATTGTAAAAGCTTGGGCCTAGAAGAAAATAGTATTAACATATTCACTATTTGTTTTGTTTGTAATTAAATAAAACTGAAACCTTTGACTTGAAGTATCTGGCTGCAGATGTCTGAATAATAGTGCTTTGACAGAAAATATGTGGAAATATGTACAATATCTTGCCTCTTGAATACAAAAAAATTATGTTGAATATTAAGCATTCAAAAATTATCATAAACTATTCTATTTCATTATCTTGACTTCTAAATTGTTTGGAGATTAATTTTGTTTTAGCATCCAAAGTAATGATGGTCTAGTAAGACAGTCTATGTAAGCGAATCTCCAGAACAAAACATGTAAATGGAACTTTCTGTTTTTTCCACACGAAAGAAGGAGAAATGTAACAGAATCCTGTAATTGTGACTTAGTAACTACTACTTCTGGAGATTCACCATGAGATTAAAAAAATAGCAAAAGTATGCAATTAAGCTAATTAGCTTATTATTGTGGAAGTATTTTGTCCTTCTAACCACAGAAGGAATTCATCTGAGTAAAAAAGCAGACAAGAATAAATTGTGGTAGGAGACAGAAATTGTCTGGCTTTAAAATGATAAATTTATGTGGTTTATGTTTGTCCTCTAAAACCTAAGCACGGCACCAGCATTTCTTAGGTTAATTTTATTTTTATTAATTGTTAAGACTAAGTTGTTCATCATACATAATCTGAACCTTATATGTTGTCCAGGAAGTCATGACACACAGTGAAAAGTGTTCCAATTTCAAACAACTCGGCTCAATAATCTTTCCTATTTAAGTCTACTTATTTAGCTAAAAGTTACTTTACTTCCTCATGTAATGCAACAGGACTGTTTAGTGTTCATCATCAATACTGCGTACAATTGCAGTAATTTATCAGCCTGCTCTTAGCATCTTAGCTGAAGCTACCACTCACTTTCACCATTCGCAGTTTATTGAAAGCAGTACCCATTCCATGCTTTGGGCTTAAGACAATGCACAGCCTGAATTTACCACATCAGAAACTGCACACCAACTAAAGACTTGAAATGCTTTTGTAACTGATGGATTTTCTGCTTATGTCTCCTCTGTACGGTATAATGAAACATCGTGATTATTTACAAACATGGAGGGATTGTATTTAGTTGCCAGAGGCAAACAAATGTAGGTAAAACCGACAGCAGTTTCACAAGATCAAGTACCAGAGAAGCGGCTTGATCATTTAAATCAGTTATTTTTGTGCTCAAAACTAATGCTTATTACCTTTAGGCACGATGCTACAGTAAGAGGAAGAACAGTTTGATGTGAAAAAGTATTTAAATATTTCCAAGATGTTCATTTTTGTCAGGCAATATTCTTTATGAGTAAGAATAAACAGCAGCTTTTAGAAAATATTGCTAACGTGTCTGAATTCATTATGTAAGCAAAAATGAGGGTGTGCTATGGAAATTTTACAAATTCTGAATCTAGGTAATGCAGGTGTATTAACTTCAGTTGATTGAATTTTATGTGCTTATTTATAGCTAAAATGTGTCCAGCATGCTGGGGTACAAAGTAATGATGTAGAAACAATCAGTCATGTGCACCTGTTGGATCTTTCTTGCAATGAAAGAATAATAATTGATCAGCAAAACCAAAACCAACACATTTAGAAGGGTTCTTTCGTTGCTTTGGAGTTTTTGTGTTTGAATTAACAACAACCTGAGAGGAAAGGGCCTTGAAGGAGAGCAAACTGGACACGGCAATAGGTTTTACCAGAGCTGATTAATGAAACCCAGAAGTTTACATTATGCTATCTTTGCCCTTATGCTCAGATAGTAATAACTAGGTAGCAATGACTGATGCGTAATATAACAAACTTAAACACTGTATCAGTGAAGAACTACGTTTAAGTTTACATCATTAACCGATTTCTTATTTATCACGTACTTGCAATATCATTTATACTATTCCATAATGATTCCTGTTGTGACTGTTTAAATTATGTAAGATTTTACGGAAACATGGGAAAAAATCTTGAGGGTTTTTTGAGACCTGAAAATCTGCCTAGTTCAACCTTAATGGAATTTTAATTACATTTGGAAAAAATGTTCTATCAATTGCAAGTTACATGAAATGCATGTATCTTATTTTATTATAACTATTAGCATAACATTGACCATCACATAACTGAGTTACAGAGGTTTTTATTTACTTAGCATGCAAGTAATTTTTTTTCAAAAGGAATAGATATTGCATAATAAATTTCACTGATACAGCTATATAAACATAGCACTGATCTACAACAAACTGCAGTGCTATGTTTACTTGATTATTTGTATTGCTATATTCAAAAGGTCTTTTTTACTAGAATTGGAATGTTTATTAAATGTGAATATTATGCCAATATATTACTAGAGAAAAAAGCATAGTGAACAAACAGTACAATTAGTAAATGAAGTGAACATGTACCCATATTACCTTTTATTATTGTTTACTTGCTTGCTGATTTGTAAAATTTGCTGATTTGTAATCTGTTTCTCTGCAACTGCTGCTAATTACAAAGACTCTAAAATTCATAATAATTACCAATGTGTGCTTGATAATGGTTTGAAAGTTTGTGATTCCTGGCCACTTTGTTTTTTAGTACTTAATTATTGTAAGGCTTATTGCAATGTAGTAGTTTCCTAAATGTAGGTCTCCTAGATGCATGCAGCCTTTGGAATTTAAAACATGACACACTGCTTTCATTATCAGATATATAAAAATTACAAAAAAGCTGTGTACCGGGGGTTAGCCAAGTACCAAAGAAGCTGAGTGACATACTTTAAGTGAAGTTGCTTATATCATGTATTCAACTTGCTGCTGTTAATGCTGAGGCACTTTTATATTAAAAAGCAAACATCAGATGTTAGGTAGTATTGTTAAAAGGTTGGATTTAAACAAGAATTTGCATTCTTCAGTTTTGGCCTTGGTTACTTACTGTGAAGTTACTTAAATAACCCTATCTGTTAAAATATTACGTACTTGGGATGTTTGCTTTCTTTAATGGTGGAAGTGAGGAATCTATCCTTTACACATAAATTGAGTTTTATTTATTAACATGTACCCTTCCCACAATTGATGCATTTTTCGTGCAAGTTCTGAAAGAGGCAGAGGGAAGAAGAAAAACAGCATTCCAGTTTTAAGGAAATGTTTAGTTAAAATTTCAATGCTTTCTGATACATTAGGGAAAAAAAAGATAATAATTTTCCAGACTCAATTTATATACGTCGTAGTTTAGGAATGGTTAAAATGTACAGGG
This sequence comes from Anarhynchus alexandrinus, assembly GCA_008711295.1. Lineage (NCBI taxonomy): Eukaryota > Metazoa > Chordata > Aves > Charadriiformes > Charadriidae > Anarhynchus > Anarhynchus alexandrinus. The sequence continues at coordinate 507,675 of VUYV01000071.1, read as the reverse complement.
GGCAGTTATAGTCTTAGTTGAAATCCTGGGATGGATCCTATTTGGTTACCTCCTCGGCCAGGTCTCCTACACAAATAGGTCTGTACCAAATCTAACGGTGCAATTAACATATTTCTGAATAGAAAAATGTTGAATTGCTGTAAAATATATTAATCTGGCCTGTAAATTAAAATAACTGAGGAATCTTCAGGTTTTGAGGTGAGAGGCCCAATCTGTACACTGCCCAGCAAAATAAAAGAGCCTTAGAAAGGATAGGCAGGAATGCTGCTTTGGTATATATTTTTTTTATACTGAGGCTTTAGGCAATAATGATCTATAAACAGGATCATGCTTCTGAGATGTTTAGCTAAAAGCCTTTGGTTTTATAGCAGATACAGGAATATATTGACTTGGGACATAAATGAAGTGAGTATATATTAGTTTATTTTACTATATGTAAGGTAACAAGATTCCAGTTGCCAGACCAGCGTGCACAAGTACATTTGTCTTCTGTTTGTGTTATTCTGAAACATAATTAAACTATTTTTATAAATGGACATGACATTTTGTAAGATGTTTGTGAAGTCAGGCCGTGCTTTCCCAGTTACTCGGAAAGTTAGTCTTAAATGACAAAATGACTTGCAGAAATTTAACTTACGTTAACTTACGTGAACCTTAACTAATAGAATCAGGTACCTTCCATGTATTGTTAACTACTTAAACACTGAACATAGTTCACAAACGCAAATGTATTTTTTAGACATGGAATGCAAACAGTAAGTTCCAAGAGTCGAAAGCTGCTTCTTCTGGTAAGAAATCTGTCATCTGTTTTTACTTCTTCCCCACTTCTTTTTCCCCCTTTTTCCCCTTCCTTTTTCCTTTTTTCCATATAGTCAGGCTATGGGACTCTCTAAGCACTAGCTTTCTTTAAAAGCTTCCTTGATGATTAATAGTAAGCTAAACATAAAGTAAGCTTTGTTTGAATTATGCAAGGATTCAATATTCTCTTTATAAGCTGATCTAACTTTTTTAGTTTTTTTACAGCTAAGAGAGTTTTAGCTACTGCTGGTATTTTTATTCTACTTCGTTTAGGTTCTGCTTTGGGCATTGCTCTTGCCAATTGTTTCTTAATTGCAGATGATCATTCCCATTGCTTTGATAGCCCATATTCCTGGGCAACTTTTCCTTTTTGCCCACTGAGATCTTTAGCAGGAGCTTCAGAAGTATTTGTTAATTAGGTTTGTGGATTCTTCAGGACCAAGTAGCATCAAAATAGCTTATCAACTCAACTAGAGAATTGCTTTTGAACACCCTGTTTCAGTCAAGATGGGAGAGAGCTGTACTCCAGAGACACAACCCCATACCTGGGACCGTCTGATTCCTGAGCAAGACCTTGGTAGTGGGTTAGCTCCATGACCATTGTGGCAATTGGAGAAGTTGGTCAGACCTGCAGCATCACACTATCTGTTTTTGAGAAAGCCCTAACACAGGCTATTGCCATATTAGCATGTTCTTAAGGAAAAGATCTCCATGTGATCTAGATCTTCACCTCCCCTCAGTGCTTCACAAGTAAGAACTCCTGAGTTACTCGTGCTCCCTAAAAGACTGGACTCTTCAGACTCCTTTCAGTTCCACATTTGGAACTACCTTGTGTGCTTCTCAAACTATATCCACAAGATCTTTGACCATCTGGTGACCTTTATCAGATTACTGCCCAAAGATTTTTGCCAAAAGTTTGACACTCCAATTATTGAGGGTCATATGTCATCTAGAACAATCCTGCAAGCCTCACTTGATGCAGCAGGGACAGCAGTCTGTGCTTTCACCTCCTCCTTATTTCTTAGGCAATTTTCTTGGCTTCTGTGTTTCCAGGGAGAACAAAACATATCTAAAGAAGAGATTCTTTAGCATCCATTCCAAAGGAGCATTACGGACCATGAAGGGGTATAAGCTGGAACATCATACCAAAAGCAAGGAGAAGTGGTAGGAAACAGCTTACTCTTCTACTGGTTGTTGAGCAAAGTTTTGCCCTTTTTTTGAAGTATAGATGTTTTGTGGCTGAGCCTGAGCAACATTCTTATTAGAATGTTCTTCTGATTACGCATTCTTCCAGGTCTTTGTAACAGATGCTTGCTTTCTTGGCTAGAAGTTGTCCTTGGGTGACTTGAGATCAGAAGGAGGTATGCTGTCGTCCCCAGAAGTGTATTATATCAGGTATCAGTTGTTTCTGCTAGCAATGTGCCTGGGTTCCTGAATGAACTGGAAAACAGATTAGGTCATTTCAATCAACCTTATCACAAGTGGAAAGTCCATGACAATGTTCTGGAGATTTTTCTATAACAATGTGGTTAACCAAGACCTATTCTTCCCATAGACATGAATAGGAAATGCTGGTGTTTTTACTCCAGAGTGCCTTCCAGACCCTTTTGTAATCAACTGTTAAAAGAGACAGATGCATTCATGTCAACCATGCATGTGTTTTCTAATCTTCAGAGTTGTTTTGAAAGATAAAATAGGATAATGATGATCATTCTGATAGCTAAGAATGAACATAAGGCAGATCTGACATAATTTCAACTTTTCTGCTGAACTTCTCTGGTCAGCTTCATTATTGAAGTTCATTTTTTTAAATGCCCAGAGAATTTTTCTTTTCGCTTCAGAGAAATACCCTAATTAATAGAATTAAAAATAAGAGTCAATTTTATTTGGCCAAGTAGATGTAATTTGCCATGTGATACACAGAAAAGCCAATTTTCCTTGACTTGACCTCATTGTCTGGAATTCTGCACTATTTCCTAGATGGTGCTGGGTTCCTCTATCAGCTCAATCAATTTGGCAGCTGTTTCAGCGCTGCACTTCCAGGCTGGTGGCTTCTTTGTTGATACTATAGTAATTGTATCTTGAAGGGTTTGTTAATATTTTTTTTTTCCTTTTTATGTACTAGTTTTCAAGTAGGATCTGAATATCACAGTTGTTTCCTCTGTTTCTGAACACTTTTTGAGTGGTCAGAAATGGTACTTGAGCTTTAAAGTGCTTGTGAATGTTCATCACAGGTCCTTCATAACTTACACTCATCTTGTAAAGAGGTATGCTAGATATATATTAAAACTGTTATCAACTGTTTAAAGAAAAGACCTTAAAATGGTGATATGTATATGTGCAGCAGTGCAACTTAAGAAATGGCATTTCCTGAGCTGAGAAAAATTCTATGAAATTCATGTTCACTTAACTTTGTAGAAGTGATCGTATAACGAGTTCATCCCTGGCTAGAAACCAGAGAATGCTTGTCAATTTGATAACAATGCTCAAAAGTCTCTTAAAGGAGAGGTAAACCACTCCTAAGCAATGAAGTACTGCTATCATTTTACTTGCATGCTACAGGTGCACAATGCTGTATTATTGAAACCTTTTGTAATAATACAAATGTGCATAATAAAGTTGTTACTCTGTCAATTCCTGTTATGTTTTTTAATTTCTTTCCTTCTTTGTGGATAATCAGATTCAGGCCAAAACCCAAAAGACCATTCACAAATATGCTGCTGCAGGCCAATACCCAGTATCTAGGTTAATCCTTTAAATTCACAAGACAAATGGTATGATGTGAAATTTGGATATAGACACACATACTCACCGGTTTTCAATAAAAACAGAAATAAACTGTATTTTATATAGTTTCTTAATCTGGTTTAAATTTGACAGTACCGAGTACATGTTCAAGATCACAGTAAAACTATGGCTATGCTGAAGTCAGTGAAAAAAAGATCATTGATAATGATGTAACCACATTGTAACTCAGAAACTGGATTTTAAAACTCAGGTTGAATATATTCTGAAGAAATGTTTAATTAGTCTGACTTGCATTAGAAATATGTATTGATATCACTTCAGTAGAAAGCTACATTATGAGAGGGCAAGCTGTATACCTGAGTGAAGATTGATAATTATTGATAAGGAAGCAGTATCAGGGCATACTTCAAATTACAATGTATAAGTGGTTTTTGAGTAAGATCCTAAACAAATTAACTTCATGTTTTGCTTTAGTGGTAAGAAGACTATTTTTGTCTGAAACTAAATAACGTGTGCTGAGTATTGTGTAAAGTTAATAGTGAGAATACATAATTTGATAAAGGGAGCATTCTGTTTGAGCGTAGCTTAATTTGGAACTTTCACCTATGTAATTTTCCACAATATTAAGAAAAAATATAAATCAATTCATATTTGCTGCTTGCTATGAAACAAGGAGGTACCCAGGGCTTTCTGGTAATTGTATTGCCTTAAAACATTTCAAGTTGCATAACAATAAATTGATAGCCTCTTATCACTGGTCACTTTTCAAAATCTTAAGGTATGCATTCAATTTCCAACCTGGAAAATATCTTCCTGTTTTTATTAATTATTATAAGACAGTTGAAAAGGTCTATACAAATGCAAAGATAGCCTTCTGATTTCATTCTCTCTCCTTTTTTTTTTTTTTTTNTTTCCCTATTCCAAGTATGAAATCTTCCATTGGGTAATAACTTTGGTCTGAAGAATTATTATTCCTGTTCATTTAATGATGTGATAAACACAGCTTAAAAATATTTTGGTGCCACAGAATCTGTTGTGAATGAGACATCTGTAGTCACAAATTTATTTGATATATACTTCTTAAAATCAAAAACAGATGTGCAGATGTGTTGACTATATAGTGATATGCTAATAGCTACTGCAGAGATTTTTAGATACTCACTAGCTAGTTTCAAGACAGGGTTATATCAAGGCTGTCTGGAATTAATTTAGAGCCTTTCAGGCCCATCACTGAATCCTTCCATGCACCAGGCTTAGAAGCCAAGGGTTGCGCCAAATACTCTGGATTTAGAATTATCCTTACATCAATGGAATTTCTTCATAATTTAGGCATGTATGATGCACTGTCTGAGCTCAGTGATCTGTCAGAACAATTGCAGAGAATGGACATTACACTGCCAGAAGCTCTCTCACATTTGTCGACAGGCTTAGATTTCTGCTTGCATTGTTGTTAGTTTAGGAATATACGCAATAAAGATGGCAGTGCCAAATAAAATTTGTACTATGAAAACAGGGATATGCATGACAGCAAAGCTGTTAAAATCCATGTAGCAAAATTAGGAGCTTGGCAAACAGTAAAAAAAAAAAACCAACTGGCTGATGACAGCAGGACTTTTTAAGACTAAAGCTTACTTGAACATCTATTTTTTTCCTGCATATTAATTCTGTATTGTAGTCTTTCCTAATCAAAAACTGAATCCATGCTAAGAATGGTCTGAGTCACTTTTTGAAAAGTGGGATCCACAAAAACCAGAATTGTTGCCTAAATAGGAACTGACTATTACAGTAAGTTTAACACTCCCATAGAACTTGAAAATGTCTGTAAAGAGAAGTGTCACAGAAATTCTTAATGTCTTGCCAGGAATAGTAAGTCATTCCTAGGGTCTTCTCTCTCTCGTGTCTTTTCTTTTCTTTTTTTTTTTTAAGTACTTAGTTTAATAGCCTCTGGCAAATTTATCTCTGTATGTGAATGTATTTCCATTTTTCAAGAAGAAACGTTTAGCAATAATAGATGGGGCAGAAACACATTGTGAACATTTTATTGTGTGATCTACATATAAGTACTCATTGTAAAATATTTATGGAATATAAATGCATAACTAAGAAGGTAATACTTTGTCTAGCCATTAATTTAATATGATGATAATGTCTGTTGTAAGGAAATGGGATCCATTAGTGGTCTCATGGATTACAAAGGCTTTATCTCTGTATCACTCTATCTGTGATTTCCAACCTTTGCTGACAATTATACTTAATTCTTTCATAGGTAGAAATTTTGAAAAAATTTGTCACTAATGTAACTGACATAGTATTCGTTCATGAACTCGTGTATCATTCATAGATGTCTGTCTCAAATGTTACATATCCACTGCTGAGTGTTTGATGACACTTTGGTTTTGATTCAGTTATAGTAAAAAATTCCAACGATGTGAATCAACAGTAGCGATTAATATATTTGAAACAGTTTATGCAGCTATATGCACACTGAAATTAATCTTTTATCCTCAGAACCTTAAAATAATAATTGCCATTCTTTTTTATTGAAATAAAAAGCTTAACAGATTTTCATAAAACTCCAATAATATATAATACTCCCATAAGTTCTGATAATAGTTCTTCAGTTATCATTTGATGACTCAGACAATACTATGAACACTGTTTAAATCAGAACTTCTAGGTTAGCAAGCAATTTACAGCTCATAATATATTTTTCTTGTAGAATTAATCTAATACAGAAACCATTCCTCACTTAGAACGAAGAAATAAATTTCAGGTCCAAGAAATTACTGGCAGTAATATCCATGTGAATGTCTCTCTAAATATATTTTTGTTTTATTCAAACAAGAACTTACAAATAAAAACTATTTCCATGACCAGGATATGCCACAACAGCTCTACTGTGTTGAACCTTGTGCCCCTTGTTTGTTCCAGGATTGGACAAAAAGAACCAGACTCTTCTCTGCAGTTCTCTTTCCACAGGGATTATTTTAGCCTGCTTTCAGCATTGCCGGGTCTTTCCCAGACAGCTTTGATGATCAAACACGGTTAGTTGCCCTGAAGGCCTGTCCTGAAAAGGGCAAACAATGTCAGTTCACAAAAACCATGGATTTTAAAAAATTAGGAATAGACTTTAAAAATTTGTGGCATTAACATTTTTCATGACAAAATATTCCAGTGTTTTAAATTGGTCAGTAGTTTAAAAAATGTTAAAAAATGCCTTTGGCAACATGAATGCAAGGCTGTTGTAGAGAAAGAAATGTCTGCACCTCTACTGAGAACTTGCAAAAGAATAAAAAAAGAATTTGGCATCATTTATAGAGACAGGTTATTTTTTCCTATTTACAGTACTAAATACAAAAGAATAGATTTTTTCTTTGTGAGCACTTCTGAGATCATCTTTAAATGATTCTAAAGAGAAGTATGTACGTTTATAGCAGCTGTCAAATTTTTGCCCTCAGTCTTAACCTAGTTGATGAAAATATCATCAAATATGACCGCTGTTGTACATGAATGCTTACAGTTGAGTAGTCTTTTCACCTTATAACATATCTATTAATGAAGTAAATTTATTACCTGCATTAAATCCAAATATGGGCTGTTCACATTGTCGAGAGAGTAAGACAGTTCTCAAAAAAACATAGTCAAAATGTTCAGTCCTGAATGTTTTATGACAACATCCAATTTAATCTAATCTTAAGTAATCTTATTTTGATGAAACCAACCCATGCACCTGAAGCTGAAATGTTTGTATGTCTGGAATTTGGGTGTTTGGGCCACTATTTAAACCCAGTTTTATTTTAGAGATTAAGATCCAGGTTTGTGGTGTTAAAAACAAAAGACACAAATCAATGACTTGAGAAGTGTAAGAGGCACTTAATGTGAAGTGATTATCGATCATGGTGACTTGAGACTAAATTAGGTGTAAATGTAGTCAAACTAAATACAGCATGTCAAATTGAAGGGTTTTCTGAAACAAATGTCATTGCCATTTCTGCCCTACAGTATTTGTAGACTACAGTGGACAAGAACACCACCATTTTAAGGTCTCTGTTCTGTAGTTCATTCTCCTGTTTATCATTTTTAAGAGTCTTGTACTCTGTCCAGAAGAAGGTATCCACCTCCTCTCATGTTGGCCTAAATGATTGATCATCAAATGGGCATTCACCATACAATACAAAAAAGGGAGCTAACTGTACAAATTATATTCTTTCTGTCTCAGGATTTTGCTGTCTTTAGTTTCTTACAATGCCCCACATTTATTTTAAATAGGGATAGTATTGTTATAAAACCCTTGAGAGTTACTTGCCTAATGCAGCTCACTTTTTGTTACTACGTCCTTGCCTCTGCCACTTATTCTAGGAGCAGTCTGACTTTTATTTGGCCGGTGAGCTTTACTTCATCCTTCCTCTTTAGCACAAGTAGTACCTTCAAGTCTCCTGAGGCTAGTATTCACCACTTCTTTCCCCCAATAGTAATAGTCAAACGCCCAACAATTGCTAGATATTAAGCAATGGATTTCTTTTTAATTTGAGGGAGATTGAGATTAATTGATATCTATAAACAGCTGCTTACTGCAGGAAGCTATACTGCATGAGTCATGAAATACAGGCCAAAGAAATTAAAGTAGGGTATTTGAATGTTACAGTAATACGCCCATTCCTACTTGCCCAGCAGTAACAGCGCTGCTATTTGCCAGTAACCACTAGCCCATCTGACAGGAGTGGCTCCATAATCTCCCTGGGACCTGTCCTTCCATTCTCCACGGCAATGGGGATGCTGCCATTGTTTAGTCTGTCTCTTACTCTGGCACAACAGAATTTTCTTGCTGCTGCTTCTTTTGCAATCTGCTGTGCCTAGGTAGCACGAAACACGCCGTCCCTGGGAGTGTTAGCACTGACTCCAGTGGAGCCAATCTTTTACCAGAAAAACTCCACACAACTACAGGAGTACAGTACACAGCAACACAGTGGTTAACGTAGATTGACGGTGAGTGGTATCCCGAAAGGCAACTTGGTGGAATGTTGTTTCCCCTAGTGAATCAGCAGCAGAGGAGGCATAATGGCTTTGCCTTTTAGTTCCTGTATATTAATCTCTGCAGAGCAATGCCTGCCATCGCTCAGATGTCAGATGCTGTTTATAACTACGCTGGAAACATAACATAGAACAAAATAGTATCATTAATTTCTCTTGAGACTGTATATGCATGTTTTAGGTTAGCTATTTTCTCACTGCTGCGCTTAGTTCAAACATTGTATCAGCAGCATTGTAAGGTGGCTTGAAAAGTTGTTTTGTCCGTGAATTTGTCCAGTTGCTCTCTCAATACATGACCAAAAGACCGCAACGTGTTCAGGTGGCAAAAGTTTTCACAGCATAGGTATGACATGCCACAGGAAGTACCGCCTTGTCTTTGCTTGAACCTGCTGCTTTTAATGACACCCAATACCAGTGCTAGAGGACAGAGAGAAACATCATCTTTATGCAGCATCTCCGTGCCAGTTGTGATTTGACGAGCATTCATCACCTTTCCTTGTTTATGTTATTTAGACTGAAGACTTCTACTCTTTACTGTCATTCTTTATATGAAGCTATTCCATAATTTGAATCATTCTTTCCACTTTTCCCAGTGCCTTCAGTACTGTCACATTGTTTTAAGGTGGGAAACAAGAATCCCAGCCAATATTCAAGGCTGAATGGTGTCAGATGCAGTATGGGTTTAGTGGCATAGTAACGCTTTACGTTTTGTTCCCCCTCCTAATAATTCCTAACATTTAATTTGGCTGTTACTGAGCATTGGACATATTTTCATAGAGCTATCAATTGTGTATTCATTTCTCTGAAGTGATCCTGATTATCAGGCTGCCAACTGTGAAACTAAAAGTGAGAAAGTACTATTTTCTCCTAACATAAGTTTTATAAGTAGATTATTTAAATATGAGGATAGTTTTAGTCCTGTAGTTTTTCAGTCCTGTAGTCTTCTGTAGTGTGATTTCTTGATGTAATATGTTGATTGCTGCTTGTCATTCACTTCTTTCTCTACAATTAAATTTGTATTTCTTTAATCCTCTTTTTCTGTTAATTTAAACCTGCTACACACCTATGCAAGCATATCGTAATACTGGTGTTAGGACTGTTACCAAAGAAAACATTTGATGCACTTTCCTATAGCTTTTAGTATTATAAAATTAATACCTGTGACATGGATAATTGGGATAGTTTTGAAGATATTTGATAACGGTTCAGATATAGCAGTGGCAAAATCAATGTGAAGTTGTGTCCCACGTTGCCACACTGATGAGTCTCATATCATGACTTGGAGAAAACAGCAGTTCTCTGACCATCTTGGTCACTCAGCACTGTTTTTTCTGCTGTGTCTATCAATTGCGTCTGTGTTACCCTAGCCTTTTGTCATGTGGATCTTTATCTCCTATGAGCTGTCTAAAACCATCAGATCATTTCCTGCAGGCCACTGTACTACCATTAAATATAGCAAGGGTGACATTTTCTCAGGTGCAGAGGTCAACATAATGCTTATGCATCACTTAGTTTTTACTGAAACTGTCACTTAAGGCTTTCCTTCAAATTTTCTAAGAACTTTGGATGACTGACAAACCACATCACTAATTTCAGTAACTTTGCCATATTTGGGCAAAATATATGTAAAATGCTTCCTTTCTGATGTGATGCCTTTGTTATCTGAAAAAGAGCTATTTGATTTTGCTTGTTCGTTCCTTTCTCTCATATTGTATTTAAATACTATACTCTTAGTTCAGATACATCAGTGGGGAATAGGTTGGGTGCTCTTTCACACCAATGCACTGAGATGTCATCAGAAATACATGCCAAACGCACTGGCTTTAGCCCTGCCTAGAGAGGGCTCATACTGAGCCTGAAGGGCAAGCAGGAGCACACAGAAGGAAGTGAATGACTTCCTTCCACTGTGAGCATTTCCCCTTTCTAGAGATTATTCCTGCCTCTGACATCATCTTGTGCTGCTGCCTTGGGAATACGGTAACCGTTGTGCTGCCTGGAGCACTGGAGAGCAGCTGGAACTCCATTCCATGTCACCATTCCTGCTGTCACATGACCTGAATCGGTTTGCTTTAGGATAAATTTTTAATAGCTGGACATCTGGTTAGTTTGGTTTTGAATATATTTGTCTACCCGTGTAATAAAAGAAAAAAGATTACTCCGGGAAATATTTAAGTTGTTATTTAATAAACCTATACAATACTTCACATAGCTTCCAAAAGTTCTTCAGTTATACAGCTTTTACCATTTTTCTATGCCAAATTTTACAAATATTGCCTTTTTATCACTAAAATCATGGTTCCTAACATTACTTGCTGTATGTATACAGAACAATAGAGTCTTGGCATAGTGTAGTGTTCTATCAAAACTAAAACGCTCTTGCCAAAAGAGAGGAAATATCTGTCTATTGTTCTGTTACTGCAGGTGGAGTAAACAGATCTTTAGGGAGTCCCTTATTGCTGTGGGAAGTTATTACAGAAAGGCATTATACCAGAGACTATGGGAATATTTACTGAAAGTTCAGTGAAACTTGAAAGCTGTTCAGCTCACTTAATAAAATGTTTATATATCCTGTTTCAGTGCACACCAAACAATGTTGAAGAAAGGAAGTTATTTCAGATCAAATTAGGTTTTATTAATTGGAAAGCTTAAAAATAACAAAACAAGTTAGATAATTTAAATTAGTCGGTTTAGTTGGTTTCCCCACCCCACCCCCAGACAACACTGTAGCCCTCTCTAGGGAAAAAGAGAAAATTCTCCAGTTGTAAGAGAAACGTGTCAATGATCCTGCAATAATCAAAAGGTGTTAGAATACTAGTTTGACTTTAATAACTGTGACTTCAGAAGCTGTATACTTGTTTGAAAAATTAAAACACATCAATACAGAATTAACTGATTCTCTTTTGTCTTAATGCCTGAGTCATGCAATCCTATAGAAGAGTTCTCATAGTAATTTAATTCACTTTTCAGTTACAACTATATAAAAATATTTTACACTGCACAAAATAAGAGCTCCAGTAAGCAATTCATTTTTGTTAAGCACTTGCAGTTTTTTATCTTTGAGAGCAAAAAGACCCATTTAGAAATGTAATTACATCTTAGCTGTAATTAAGAAAGACATAGTGATATTTTTCTACTATAATTCATAACAGTGCTTCTCATTTAGCTTTATATAATTTCAGAGACTTCTGTACCCTATTCTTTTCCAAACAGAAATATAAGAGGATTTCCATTCTGCTACATCTGATTAACAGTGGCTGCTGTTTTACTCCTCTCCTACCAAACTGTCTTCATTTTTTTTTTTTTACCCTGAGCTGTTTAAGCTTATAACCTTTACTAGCCTGGACACTGTACAAAAACTTAACTGCAGTTTTGGGAAGCACACCACTTCATAAACCGCGTGCTTGTGATAAAAGGGCAACAACTGAAATACAGCTTTAAAAATTTCTTCTAGTGGTTTCAGAAGAGATAGGATTGGACTGTGTAGCCTCCTGAAGCAAGAGGTCCCATTCGTATCCTCGCTCTCCGCCCAAGACTGGTGCAGCACGTCCACACTACAGATAGTCTGTTCACAACAGCAATGGAGTTTGCCTCAGTGGAAAAAATAAGTGAGGGGGGAAACAGAACAAACCTAATATTGATGGTTCTACAGTATCTTTCTTGACACTTGTGTGCATCTGTGCACAAAATCACGATTCAGAGAACAAATTCTCACAGCTGTTGTAAAGGTAGCTTTTGTGAAGTTGACAGTGGTGGGTTTTTTTCCAATCAGTTTTTAAAGAGTAACTGTGATTGGATTTATCCATACATACTCCTATCCGTAGCCAAGGTTTTGATGTAACCTAAACAGTGGCTGTGACAATTGTGTTTGTTCCCATGCTCTTCATATCCTGTGAATAGGAAGAACAAAGAGGGGGTTTTCTCAAAGAAAAGGCAATTAATAGCACATGCATCCTATTTTACATCAGTGCCTTTATCTTCAGCAGTTTTAAAATTCCTACAGCTTTTTCAAAACCAATAAAATGGCTACGGTTGATATTTAGTAAGAAAAATTGAATTTCAAATTACCCAATGCAAGTTTTCCTCAAGTAACGAAATTTTTGTACTGCACACGGGAAACTTAACGTTAACAGACACACTGCATTGTCTTGAGTAAGAGAAATACCGAACAGTAGGAAAAACGCATGCGGAGCAGGCTGAAGGAAGCCATTCAGGACCTTTCGCACAGAGAAGCTGCCGGGGTTTTGTAAATTGCGAGGTGACGGTGCCAGAAAACGAGCCGGGAGCGGGTCAGCGTCCACCGCGCCTGAGGCTGCCCGGCGCGCTGTAGCTGCGGCCGCCCGTTACGCCAACAGCCGTTACCCCAACGGCCGCCCAACGGTCCCCGAGGCACCGCGCATGCGCCGGCGGGGCGGGGCCCGCGCTGCGTCGCTGGTCCCGAGGGGCGGGGCGAGGCGAGCCGCCCGTGCGCTCGATCGATGACTCGACGTGCGATTAGCGCTGCTTGGCCGCTTCCAGTCCAGAGCGATCGCTGACGGAGCACTCCCCCCCGCGCTGCCCCGGAGCCCGTGCCGCCGTCGGGGGAAGGAGGATGGTAAGGGGCGGCCGGGCCGGGGCAGGGCACGGCACCCCCGCGCCCCCTGCCCGGGCTGCCGAGCGAGCTCGGGGGGAAGGGGGAGGGCGAGAAGGAGGGAGTAGGGCCGTGAGTAAGCAGTTCCCGGGCCATGCGGGGCCGGGCTCGCCGCGGGCCGGGGCCAGGCCCTGAGCCCCGGGGCCCGGCGCTGCCCGGGGAAGGGGGCGGCCGCGCTCTCCCCGGGGGGGCCCGGGCAGGGAGGGGGGCGCAGCGGCGGCGGTGGGGGGCGACCCCTTCGGCCCGGCCCGGCCCGGCGTGACGCTGCAGAGAGGTGGGTCACGGCTGCCCCCGAAACGGGCGGAGCGGCGACGTCAGCCCCGGCGGGGGCTCGGCGGGGCTCCCCGGCACCGGCGGCGGGACCTCGCCGTTCTGCTTTCCGCGCTTTACCCCCTCGCGTCGGGAGCGGAGGCAGCGGGATCGCTGCTCGGTGACTTCGAGCTGCGCTGCCCATTGAGTGTGTGCGCTTTCTCCGGCGTGAGGAGAGATTTGACCGGAGAACGGTCCCCTGTTTCAGGCCTGGGACCGAACGCGCTTCGCCTACAAAGCCCTGTAAAGAAAACGGCCAGGACTTCACTCGGGAATGCTCTTTGTGCCGGCTGATTACTTACACTAATGGGTTTTATTTTGTTCGTTCTAGTTTCGCAACCAGTATGACAATGATGTCACAGTTTGGAGCCCTCAGGTAAAATCTTAATAAGCTTGCAGACTGGCTTTTTACTTGCTTTTTGGTATTCCTTCGTTCTTGCACCAGTGGTATTGCGGTAGCATAGACTGTATTCCAGTACCTGAAGCTTACTGCAGTCTGCTCCCTTGTTTTGCAGGCTGCCGGCTTCTAGAAGGCCACTAGCACATCTTCTGGTGCGTGGACCTGGATGATGCTTAGGTGGGCCCTGTCACCTCACGGTCCTTCAGGCAGTTGTTTTCTGGATGGACCTGTGAGGTACAAAATAGACTCTATTGTTGCAGGGGGTTTGGGCTAGATGATCTTTAAAGGTCCCATCCAACCCAAACCATTCATTGATTCTATGAACAATTTACAGGCCTATAATAAAAAGATATGAAAAAGCATGAAACAGCTTAAATCTCCCCAATGTTAGGCTACTGCCAGGTCATTCTCTCTTATTCACTAGCTAATATTGCAAAGGAACTATTTAATTTACATTTGGAAGGAACTTTGTTCTTTTTTAAATTTTTTATTAAGAGCTTTACTGTATTCAAATTGTTCAGAATAAAATCAAATTATTAAAAGTTAACATTTAGTGCTTAAGTGAGAATATGCTGACTTCTTCAAGTATGACATGACAGCACCTATTTTTCTTTTTGTCCACACAGTTTTTACTGCCTTGTAAGCCCCTCTTTGAATGACTGTACCCATATGGTAATGTGAGATACTGATTTTTCTAGTATCAATTCACAGATCTTAATTTTCTAAATTGAAATGGTCACAAACATCCCTGTTGAATAAATTCCATGTATAAAGCTTATAATTATAACACTGAGAGCTTGAATATGTAAGTGGTTAAATGCCATATCATTTTGTAACACAGTTTACATCGTGCTTCAATTATGAAGACTGTGCAGCTGTGTGTCCCTAGTTTCCCATGTTGTAAAATATTAAGGAGGCTTCACGCTATTTCTGTACTTAAGATTATATGGAGATTTGCCCATGAATTTGAAATTGTGATACCTCTGAATCAGTTTCACATTGTGTATTGTTAATAAAAATGTACATTGTGTGTTCTAAAACTTAAATGGGTTGTGTTGACTTCAAAATAAATATTCTAGAATTTTAAAAGCAAGTGTCAGTTCAGGTGTTTAATATTGCCTCTTCTCTCGGTATGGTCATTTTAAGGTAGGATACTTATGGAAAATCAGTGTCTTGAAAGTTTACGTGTTTCTAGATTTAGCAAAACTAAAGATTTATTCTAAATGCAAACATGAAATTGTATTAGTGTAAAGTTAATATATCATTAGTTTGTGGGTTTGTATTACTACTGAAAATCTTCATGGTGTAGTAGTATCATTTAAAAGAGATATTTTCAACGTACATTGTAACAGCAAGTTTTGTAATTTCTACCCAGTATGAAGACAACCTTGAATATTTGAATGTTAGTCAATACCAGGATAGCTGTAGATGGCTTTGAATTGTTTTCATCCTTCTTAATGGCTGTGTTTCTATGGCAGTATCAGGAACTTTAATTTTCAGCTTTTTAATCTATCTGTTACTTTAAAAATTACTTTTAAAAGTATAACATTATCTTGAGACTTCCAGTAGATATTGTGAAGTCATCAACAACACTAATTTCTATTTTTTTTATATAAATTGCCTTGAAAATATAAATAGTGTTGATGTCTTTTTTACAAAAGACATTTAAAATTGCTGTTGTGCTGCAATTACTGCTCCATACACTCCTGTAGGTGAGGCAGTGATATGACACCACAATAATTCTTGGCGTTGCTAATACAGGAGCAAAGGATAATCATGTTTCATTGGGGGATGTTTTCAAATATTGTTTTAAAGAAAAGGAAATATGAGATTAAAGGCTAGAAGGGGTTTCACGCTTCTATAGCCTTTCAAGTCATTCATGAAAGTTGATAAATACATGTTGGAGAGGTCACAGTGATTCTGTACTGCTCTTGGGCAGGACATATCCTATGTTATTGACATTCCATTTATAACTTAGTGGACGAAATGGAACATTAGGGTATTTTAAGCATCTAGTGGACCTCCAGACAAATCAAATCAAAAACCTTTTACCAAAACAAAAAGTAATAATACTTTACGAGCAGTGGAACTAATAGAAGGTGATTTCCTGTAGATTATCCCCAGTACATTCCACTATAATAGCTACTACATTCCACTGCATCACAAATGGTAGGAGGCAACTGTGTGCTGCAGTTATTAATTCCAGTACTTGCACAGTAGCAGCTAACATGCTATTTGACATAGGCCGGCCAACTAGAGTGCAGAAAATTAGCTACTTTGCCCTTAGTGATTGCAATAAAAGGATGTCGTCTCATATTTCTGCAAAGCTCCTGGCCGCCTTTGCAGAACTTCTGGGGACTGAATTGTCTTTGAGACCTCTACTCCTCTTTCAGACTTTACTGTAGTTGACTAATAACTTGTTCAGAAGTTATTGGGGAATGGATGGTGAGACACAACAATTGCATAAGACTCATTTCTTCAGGAAACTCGATTAAAAGTTCAGCATCCAACTTCAGCTGGAAGTTCCATCTTTGAATCACATTGGGTCAAATACTGACTCCTCTGAAGACAGTGACAAAAGTCTTGCAATTCTAATAACGTCAGGGTTATTTGCCTTTTCTTTTTAGCTTTCCTCTTTCTTTGTATGCAGTAGCGAGTGGCTCAGAGGTGGTCAGATTTATGTAGGGTAATGGTGAGGCGTTTGTAAAAGATAGCTGAGGAAGTCTATTGTTGTAGGTTTAAACTGTGTTATGCAGTCAGTGTACCTGTTGGAGTGAGCGAATCAAAGGTCTGAAAATCAAGAACCATTGAAAATTGATGCAGAGGATTAATTTTAGAATTATTACTTTTGATTTTATTCTGTAGGGCCGAATTCATCAAATAGAATATGCCATGGAAGCCGTGAAACAAGGCTCAGCGACTGTGGGGCTGAAATCGAAAACGCATGCTGTTCTGGTTGCTCTAAAGGTAACTACAAAACAGTGCTCTTGGGACAATAATGTTAGTAGAAAAGTTTTGGTTTGGGAAACTAGTTTTGCGAAGTCTGAACTTCTGTGTGTGATGTAAATGCAATCACAGTTTCCTGTTGCTTGAGTACCGCTATAGAGCTATAAATATTTTCAGTACCTATGCAAAGCAGATTTTCACAAAATGCTGAAAGAAATGAATGAAAGATTTTTTTTCCACTTAAAAGGTGTGTGCCTCTTTTTTTTTTTATTAGTTATTAAGTATTAAAACTATTTATTTCTTTTGCCAAAGCTTGAGTGAGTGTCTGTTCTTTCTGTTTGACAGTCTCCTAATGAAGTGCAATTAGGTTGTTCTTGTCTTCTGTTGCAATTTTATAAATTTTTACATCTTTTTTACTGTTTCATGATCATATTCAGTTCTTGCTATAAATGTTAGCAGATTTCTCCACAGCGCTTGGCAAACTCTTCAGTCTGCCACATTGCTTTCTCCTTTTATGCATAGAGAGCACAGTCTGAGCTGGCGGCTCATCAGAAAAAAATCCTGTACGTTGACAACCATATTGGCATCTCAATTGCTGGACTTACTGCTGATGCAAGACTCTTGTGGTGAGTATCTCAGTTGTTGACATACACAGTTCTGCAATAATGAGGGAAAGTTCAGTTGTAGACGATTGCGAATGAAATTTTATGGTCAGCTAAGGATTAGTCTTGAGTTACTGCTCTGTTGTACTATGCCAAAGACCTCAGCGTGAAATTCTGGCAGATTTTTAACTAGTTAGCAGAAATCTCATTTGTTTGGCCCAAAATTTTGCTCTTTGGTTTTGTTACCAGTAAGACAGTCCTGTCTGGTTTCATCAGTGTGATGGGGTTTCCAAGTAGTCTGAGAAAGTGCATCACTTATTTCCCTCTAGCAGCTGCTTCTGTGTACACACATTTAAGAAAGTTACTAAATACATACACTGCTGTATGTGTCGATTTTGGGGGGGGGCTTGCTTTTTACCTGCTGGCCACATAGTTTCATCAGATGAGGCAAATGTACATGAAAGGAGGAGTGTTCCTCAGTTTGATAGGAAAAGACACAGAAGGCATACGAAGGATTTCTAAACTAAACTTTAATTGCTGTAATGTTACAAAAAAATGTTACCATTTAACTGTGGCTTTTTTCCAGATGATCTGTCTGTTGCCTGCACGAACTTCTACCTTCTTTGCATTTGCATGACTGAAAAACAATAATACTCTTTCAAACCTGTGGTCAACTTTCTAAATAACAATTATAGGTCATGACAAAATGACATTATGTAATGCCTTTGACCTTTTTTTCTCAACAAGCAGAGCTGAGATAAAAATATGCTTACCTTAACAGACAAGTTAAGGCAAAAACTCATTGTGACTTTCATCTATGTATTGGTTTGATTTTTTTTTTCTTCAGTTTTCTTTTCTTTTTTCCTCCTAGCAATTTCATGCGTCAGGAGTGTCTGGATTCTAGATTTGTGTTTGATAGACCTCTTCCAGTTTCTCGCCTAGTGTCACTAATTGGAAGCAGTATCCTTTTTTTTTTATATACTTGTAACATTTCTATAGCTTTTTACTTGTCCGTAAAATGATTTTCATATATCACAGCTTAAAAGTCATATTAAATTGAAAAAGTTAATTCAAAGTTAATTTTTCTTTATTCACGTTACCTGTGTATTCTTTCAGAGAATATCCCATAATATGCACTGAACTGGTAGAGAAGCAGTAAAGTACCATGCAACTGTTAACATAGCACTGTTTTTCTGTGACACGGCCCCATGCCTTTGGAGGGGGGGGAGGAAAGATGACTGCACTGCTCAAAATATGACCGTGTACTGGATTGCAGCTGCTCACTCGGATATTTTTTTTTTCTGTGGCAACTTCTGTCTCTGCATGGAACACAGCGGAGGCCTTTTATTCTGTCCGGTGCCTAGGAAAAGTTAAAAGAGATAAGAAATTAAATGAGGCTGTGCAGCAGTAGGTGAACTGTTTGTATTACTTGGTTGAATGCACCACCCAGTTATTTCAGGAAAGCTAATTGTTAAAATTTTCTTTTGGTGGAAAAGAAGTTGGTGTTCCAAATAAGTTGTGAGATCTGTTTCTTTTGAACATGGTCTTCACTCCTACAAAAAGGTTTGCAAAGACCATATAACGATTTTGGTGCATCTCTGCTTGGCTTAGGAAAATGTTTTGGGTAATTAATATGTTATTTTGAGATTGTTTCCTTAGCTTACTTAAGAAACCCAGATACCAACGCAGCGTTATGGCAGAAGACCGTATGGTGTAGGACTGCTCATTGCAGGTTATGATGTAAGTAAGCTGAGCTAGTTACTATTGATCTAAAAGAAAATGTGCTTAATGCCATATTTTACAACAAATAGATGTCAAGAGGGGAAGATGGAAGAAGCAGATTCATCAAAATTCTCTGAATAAGGAAATAATTTTCTGTATCTTACCCTAAAACATAAATTTTAAAAATGTCAATTAATAGTTCTTCCTACCTACGCTTATGAGGTGTACATTTGCAAAGATGAAAACTTAATTATTTTAAGGTGCAAAATGAGGTACTGCAAAAACTCAATTTGTTTGTGTTTTAAGGGATCAAAATGTTGATCCCACGATGACAGTAATTATTTTACTATTGATTATGGAGCTTTACAAACTATTACTTTAAATACTTTGTATAAAAAATGGATGTGGAAATCGTCATTGGCCTCTCTCACTTGTTTAGCAACAACAATTTGCTTAATGCAGCACACAGAATCTCTGCCCTCAAGATTTTTGACATGAGGAAGGTTGAAGGAAATCATTGTCTTGCCTGAAATCTTGCATGGCATAGTTAAGTCTACAGCAGGTTTTTACTTTTGTGCAGATAAGATGGAACGTGTGTAAAATACCTACTGCAAGCCGTGAAGTAGGAAGCATACGTAAGCACACTACAGTTTATGGAACAGAGAAACATTTTTGATGCCAGCTATCCTGCCTACAGAAAAACTGCATTTTAGTGAACAAAGCATAAAGAATTTTTTTATTATTTTTGTAGATTATTGGGTTTTTTTAATAGTAGCTTTGAAGGAATTGTGTAAGTACAGTGATACGATAAGCAATATAAAATATATATATGTGCATACATATAAGCTATGTGATGTACCATGAAGCAAAAACTGTTTTAGAAAAAAATCACGTGTTCCAGCAGCAGACTTGGTATGAATTTATACATTTGCTTTACATTCTGTGGGGTTTTTTTTTTCTCTTTGTAGGATATGGGTCCTCACATCTTCCAGACTTGTCCCTCTGCAAACTATTTTGACTGCAAAGCGATGTCCATTGGTGCTCGTTCACAGTCAGCGCGAACTTATTTGGAGAGACACATGACTGAATTTACTGACTGTGAGTAATGAAACCCTGTCTGTCTAATGGCATTCATCAATTACGCAGTTTGTTTTCTGCTACTGTTCCGTTCTTTTGCATTTAGTAAGATGGGAAGATAAATTTTGGGAGCCAAGTTTGGCATAAGTGTCAATCTGCATGAAGACAAAATTGTAGAGAAAAGGTTACAAATCTGATGTCTAACATCTGGATGCTTGTTACATCTAATGAAAAGAGAAGTTGTGCTCAGAAAAGCGGAGGCGGAAAAAAAGTAAAAGGCCTCTGCCCTGTTTAACCCAGGGAAAGAACAATTCTTTCCGTATCAGAGCAGGGATAGTATATCAGGGCAGGGATTTAGGTGGTGCATTTAAAATGGTGGATTTATTTTTATATGAAGCGGTGATGAGGAAGCAACTGAATCTCTGCTTGGGCAAAAAAATAGCATGATTATCACTGCACTGGAGGCAAGGTACGTGCCAAAACCAGATGCATTTGACCACAAATGTAGGGAAAGGATGGTTTCTCAAGGTATACTTTTATAACCAACTCTGTGATCAGTACCAGACAGACCTTAGGTAAGGAGAGTAGTTCTGGAAGTCAGGCTCGTTTTCTAGTTGTTGACTGGGAATGGGAAGAAGAGGAAATGAGTGTCTAGAGATAATACCATACATTTTGTAAACGTCTTTCTGATTTCATTTGAAGGTAATCTTAATGAGCTAGTTAAACATGGACTGCGTGCCCTGAGAGAGACTCTTCCTGCTGAACAGGATCTGACCACCAAGGTAAATACTAGGTTTTCTTAACCAGAAATGTTACTGCCACTGTTACTAGAAATTACTGTGACAAAATTCATGTGAAGTATGGCTGGCACTGGAATTTGGAAGCTGAATACTGGTAGATAACATCATCTTCATTTCATGTCACTTTTTATCTACAGTTTCCTTAATTACCTCAGATGTCATTTTCTCAATAAAAATTACACTTTCTATAAATAATACCTTCTTTCCGTGGTTGCTTCATTGCATTTTAAACTTTGATCAGTGTTTGAGATACATTACATGCAACTGGAATCACAACTCTGCATCGTAAGCACAGTCGGTACTCCACCTGGGAGGTGAGGGAAGGGAATGTACAAACAGTTGCTTGAGTATCCAGCATCAAAAAGTTGCAGAAACTTCTGACAATGAATTGAGGAACTGTTGAACAAGAAGATTCTAAGGATGCCCATGAGTTGGTGTTCTGCTTGTGGCTGATCTGCCCTTTTCCATATATAATTTTTTTTTTTTATTCTTAGCCCCCTCTTGTTTTTTAGAACTCTTAAAATAATGAAAATGGAAAATAAGATTAAAATAAGTGGTTTTGAAAAATCATGTATGTTATTCAAAAGAAAACAAAAAATTGAAAGAAATTTAAATCCTTGAAAAGGGGTTTTACTTACAAGATTTTGAAACAGAATAGCTTTTGTAGGGAGTAAATCTGCCTCCCTTTCCTTTTCTTGTACAGTCTACCAAAGAGGGCGTCTCTCAAAACTTCCTTTTTTCCTTAAGCAGACACAAAGAGCACAATGGGTCTCTTTATCACGGGAGGAAACTTTCATCTGTTTCACAGGCAAAAGCAGTAAAGCCACAGTTCTTTCCAGAAAAATGCTTCTCACTTCTTTCAAAACTTTGCTCAACAGAATGTTTCCATTGGAATTGTTGGCAAAGACATGGAGTTTACCATCTATGATGATGATGACGTAGCACCATTCCTAGAAGGTCTGGAGGAGAGACCACAGAGAAAGGTATGTGGTTTAGATATAAATAAATAGGCTTTGTTGAAAAACAACATTTTGTGATACATGATCTATCGCACTTAGTTTACGACACTAAACACTCTCTACTATTATCGTAGAGTTTTAGGAATGTGATTTTAAAATCTGAAGTGACTACATGAAAACCATATAATCTGAGCTGGAGACTTAAGATGCTCATTAAATCAATTTATGTTGAACTGGTGAGGGGCTTTCCAAAGTCGTCTTCTTTCCTCATCTGTGATCAAAAGTGGCTACATATATTTCTCATGCCTGACCCAAGATGCATCCTTAGTCTCCTAATGACCAGCTCTGTCCTGGTCCCTGCTTAATTTGGATAATGCTACTTGCTATTTGCTGACATGAGCTGTGTTGGTGCACTCATGATGCTCAATCCAGGATAAAGCTGATTTGTCAAGTGTTGTTTTCTGCCCTTCTATAATACTTTTTTTTTTTTCCCCTCTCTTTAAGCCTGCTCCACCTGCTGATGAACCTGCAGAAAAGGCAGAGGAGCCCATGGAGCACTAGTTGGTGGACGAGTTCCTCTGGGTTAACGTATGTCTAATTATACAGGAACATTTATCCGTTTGCTGGTAACTTTATCCTCACCTATATGCGTTTTCTGCCGATACATTCTGAGGATTACTCTTAAAAAATAAAAAAAAAAGAAAGAAAAGAAAGAAACCAACCCACCTATCCTTAAAAGGTAGACAGGAGGTCATAATTGGGTGTATTTTCTTTGACAAGAAAGGTGTAATCATTTTCTAAATAGTACATTATACTGTTTTTTAATGAAATGCATACTGTCTTTAACTTGTAAGGACAAGTGGAAATAAATAACTTTCTTGGAATCTGCTGTGGATTTGGTTTTTTTAATGTGAACAAACGACAATTCAAGTACTTCTGTCATATCAAGGTGCCATCGTGTGTTTGACCATTTGTCGGAGTGAGCATTTACTTACTGTGTAGACATGTGATGCTCTTGGAAACTGTTGAACTGAGGGGACTTTGAAATGCCTACAAAACTACAAAATAGTTGTGGAACAAATAGGATGCAGCGTGTTTCCCGGCGTTGTCTTGTCCTTGTCTCAAACTCAACTTGAAAAGACGTTTCTGGTTATGAGTATTCACCGGAAACATCTTCGGCTGAATAAGTGTGAAGCTGCCAACCAGCTTATGTTTTGTTTTTTTTTGAGTTTTCTCCGCTTTAGTAAACCCCAGCTCGCGTGGAACCAAAATAAATCGCTTTATTCCTTTAGAGCCATCGGCCAGCCATGGGGTAGCAAAGGGCTTGTAGCTCACTAACGGCCTAAATTGAAGTAACAAGGGAAGCACATAAAATTCCCATTACAACTCTCGTTCTCGGAGCGACGGAGTCCCTGTGCTGCCGCCGAATGAACAGGCTCGCCGGGGTTTTGTCCCTGCCGCTTGTTCTGCGCGGTCTGAGCGAGGGGTACCCCGTGCCCCTTCGGAGTCAGGACGAACGCCACAGAATCTGGGACTCGCAGCGACTTCGTTAGGGCTGCCTGGCAGGGAAGCACACTGCTTCCCGGGAGCAAAACGGGGGTGATGCTGTATTTTACGCAAAAACTTGGCATTATATTTTTTTCATTTTCCATGTTGGATCATTCTATTAAATTATTCTCACCAATGAATGCATTGAAAAGGGTAAGAAACAAGTTTTTTGGGGTGGACTCACAAAGCTGCTTGATACACTGCTCAATGGACTTTAAAAAAAGACACTCAAAACTTGCATCTTGTCCTTTATTAATCAATAAAGCACGGTGCTGTTCTGAACAGGCTTTAAATGCTTTGTTGAATCCGTTTAAATAGTTCAGTCACGAAAACATTAACAAAATAATGTGAGCGCTGTGGCTTTGGTTTTAAGAACGAGACAAAGCTGCTTTTAATTTTTGTATTTATTCTAGAATTCTTTCAAAAAATATTTTTCTATTATTATTTTTTACCATTTTTTTCTTTTATTTTTCCCCCATTTATTTTTCTATTTTTTCTCCCTATTTATTTTCCCTGTTTATTTCCCCCATTTATTTCCCATTTATTTCCCCTGTATCTTTATTTTCCCATTTATTTCCCATTTCCCCCATTTTTTATTTTATTTTTTCCCTTTTATTTCCCCACCCTATTTTTTCCCTCCTTTTTATTTTTCTTTCATTCCCCCCCATTTATTTTTCTATTTTGTTTTCCCTGTTTGTTTTCCCCCTTATTTATTTCCCATTTATTCTCCCCTCATTTTCCTTTTATTTCCCCCTATTTATTTCCCATTTTTCCCCATTTTTTAATTTTTCTTTTATTTCTTCCCCTATTTATTCCCCCATTTATTTTTTTCCCTCCTTATTTTTCCTTTATTTCCCCCTTATTCTTTTCTATTTTTTCTCCCGTTT